>JARKHS020028341.1:0-217500 GCA_030143305.2 Amblyomma americanum
AGCCAGCGTGGCCTGGGCGATGGCGTCCTGAGCGTAAGCAGTGGTGTGGACTGAGGAAGGCAACATGAGTGTGTCCAAAGGCAATAGGGGGTGCCTACCAAACAAAAGGTAGAAAGGAGAATAGCCTGTTGTGTCATGCCGTGAATAGTTATATGCAAATGTCACATAAGGCAAGGCTGCGTCCCAATCGCAGTGGTCCGGTGAGACGTACATTGCTAACATATCGGTGAGCGTGCGGTTGAACCGTTCCGTAAGCCCGTTGGTTTGTGGATGGTAAGCTGTCACGAGCTGGTGCTGCGTGGCACACGAACGAAGAATGTCATCAATCACTCTGGACAGAAAATAACGACCGCGGTCGGTGAGCAGTTGACGAGGGGCGCCATGGTGAAGAATTACGTCTTGGAGAAGAAAATCGGCGACATCGGTAGCGCAGCTGGTGGGCAAAGCACGCGTGATGGCGTACCGAGTCGTATAATGAGTTGCGACAGCGATCCACTTGTTACCGGAGAGGGACGTTGGAAAAGGGCCAAGAAGGTCGAGGCCAACACGGTGAAAAGGTTCCGGAGGTACGTCTATGGGTTGTAGAAGACCGGCAGGCAAAGTGGAGGGCCTTTTCCGGCGTTGACACAGGTCGCAAGCGGCAACGTAACGCTTGACGGAACGATACAGACCAGGCAAAAAGAAGCGGTGCCGCACTCGAGCGTACGTGCGGGACACGCCAAGGTGGCCGGCTGTCGGCAGATCGTGCAATTCCTCAAGGACAGAAGAACGTAGATGTTGGGGTATGACGAGGAGCAGCGGAGGACCGTCGGAGCGTAGGTTGCGGCCATACAAAATGCCATTCTGGAGCACATAAAGTTACAGAGACGGAGATCGGTTTGCAGAGCGGTGGCCATCAAAGATAGGTTGTAAAGATGAGTCGTTGCGCTGTTCGTTGGCGATATCGGTGAGAGCAGTGATAGCTAAGAGGCAGGGTAGGGTCTCAGCGTCTTCGAGGTCAGGTGGCTCCACAGGGTATCGGGATAAACAGTTAGCATCGTGGTGGTGACGACCGGACTTGTACACGACAGAGTATGAATACTCTTGAAGGCGCAAAGCCCAGCGACCAAGGCGACCGGTGGGATTTTTTAGTGAAGACAGCCAACAGAGAGCATGGTGATCAGTGACGATAGTGAATGAGCGGCCGAACAGGTACGGGCGGAATTTAGCGACAGCCCAGACAAGGGCGAGACACTCGCGCTCAGTAATGGAGTAATTTTGCTCTGCGGCGGAAAGTAGGCGGCTGGCATAAGCGATGACGCGATCTTGGCCCTGTTGACGTTGGGCTAGCACGGCATCGATCCCATATCCGGAGGCGTCGGTGCGAATCTCTGTGGGAGACGACGGGTCGAAATGGGCTAAGATGGGCGGAGAGGTTAGCAAATGAACGAGGGAGGAAAATGAGTTTTAATGAGCAGGGCCCCAGATAAAGGGGGTGTCGCTCTTGAGAAGGTCGGTGAGGGGGCGAGCGATGCCGGCGAAATCTTTGATAAAACGTCGAAAATATGAGCACAAGCCGACAAAGCTGCGCACATCTTTCGACGACCTAGGAAGAGGAAACTCCTTCACGGCTTGAATTTTGACTGGATCTGGGCGTACACCAGAAGCATCAACCAGGTGTCCGAGAATAGTGACTTGGTGGCGACTGAATTTGCATTTCGATGAGTTCAGCTGGAGCCTGGCGTTTCGAAACACTGTCAAAATACTGGAGAGGCGTTCGAGGTGCGTGGCAAAAGTAGGCGAGAAAACCACAACATCGTCTAGGTAGCAGAGGAAGGTAGACCACTTAAAGCCGCGAAGAAGGGAGTCCATCATTCGTTCAAAGGTAGCCGGCGCGTTACAGAGTCCGAATGGCATGACTTTAAATTGGTATAAGCCATCAGGCGTCACGAAGGCGGTCTTTTCACGGTCCTTTTCATCTACGGCAATTTGCCAGTACCCCGATCGAAGATCAATTGAAGAGAAATATTTGGCGCCGTGGAGGCAATCTAATGCATCACCGATCCTCGGGAGAGGATATACGTCTTTTTTTGTGATGCGGTTTAGGTGCCTGTAATCAACGCAGAAGCGCCAGCTGCCGTCCTTCTTTTTTACCAGGACAACTGGAGAAGCCCAACGGCTTGACGAGGGCTCGATGATGTCTTTTGCGAGCATCTTATCGACCTCTTGATTTATGACGGTGCGTTCAGCGCTGGACACGCGGTACGGACGTCTGTGGAGAGGAGCGGCATCACCGGTGTTTATCCGATGCGTCACCACAGAGGTACGAGTCAAAACACGGGCATCAAAGTCGAAGATGTCGCGAAAAGATGATAAGAGGCACCTAAGATCGTGAGCTTGCATCGCTGGTCGGTCAGAACAGATCATGTCGGCGTAGTCATCCGTTGGTTTCTCTGGTGATGTTGCCGCAGGCAGAAATTAAAGGCACCTTCACTAAGAATGCATGTACCTATATATAAAAGATGGGTTCCGCCTCGTTTCGTTCTAGGCGCAGGTTAAGGAGCGAAAGCTCCGTAATCCTCAATGACCCTTAAAAAGAGGTATGAAGAGGTTAATAAGAGGTATGAAGGCTTTTTCACTCTCCTCCCTGACACCGACTACTGAAGCATATTTACTGCATGTCTACTTTGGTTTATACGGTGCGGCTCAAATTCTGACGTCGATGTAACACTATGTTTTATTGTTTTTTTTACCTTATTTCTTCCTATGTGCAATTCAGCGCTGCTCTTTTATCTTAGGTAGTACTGTATGTGCTTGAGGAGTGCAGACTACTAACTTATACGTGGAGGCAGAGAAAAGGAATTTATTATTATTATTACCAGCTATTTGTACAAAGCCCCGCTGAACTAAGATGAGTTTTTTGATTTCCTCGTACGAGTGATCAGAAGCCTACTTCTTTCAGGATGCAGATCGCTTATTTTGTGTGGCCGTGTAGAAATGCATCTTCAATCTATGATTCGGGTTACTTTTGCTATACGGTTCTCACAAAATGAAGGCAAGTGACACTCGGTTTCGCGGAAACGGGTGCGCATAAATCTGCAAAAATCTATACAGCACCTAAGAACCTCTAATGTAGTCACGGCAGGGCAGCATGACATTTGCTTCTTAAATTTTTTTTTTTGCTGTCTTGATGGCACGTGTATTAATAGGGTATCTCTTTTGAATGCTAGAGGAGGAAGTCATCAATTTTGCAATTTCTTTTCGAGTAGAAATATTCACTTAAGTTTTCTGCGTTAGAACACTTGATATTAGCAAGAAGACATATGGCAGCGACATGTTTTAGACTGCTACCATCATGTGACTATCCCTACCTAGACGACGGCAGTGATTTTTTTTGCATTCATTACATCTCTACAATCTAGGTTGCTGGTAGGTCTCTTTTGCCTTAATATGACGAAACCTCAGCATCCTTCCCGCATCGAGATAAATACTAGAAGATATCATGCCCCGTTTTTTCTGCTGTGGTCCTGATCACCTCACTGGCAGTTTTATTGTCTTGTGTCCTGCTTGCGGCAGCCTTTTCTATGTTCAACCTACAAGAGCTTGATACTTAGACTGTGGTGAAAGCTGCGTGCATCGTTGGGGAGAGCTAGGTGCATCGTCGGTAAAACATTCACGGGCTGCTTGTAAGTCTTCGAGAGCCTAAGACGTCTTTTCATGGACGTTTTCCATAGGGCGCGGAATGTCTGGCTACCATACATCAATGACGCAGAACTGTGAACTTGAAAAGATTTGCCTGGCTAGTAATCTCTATTCCAGGCTCGTTTTAAGCAGGTACTCTATAATTGATTTAATATTTCATGCTGCTCTACATAAGGCTGTCATATCTGCGGATTGCGCTGCCACCCCCCAAAAAATATTTCCCTTTTCAAAGATGCACGCAGCGTTTGGCGCCGCAATCTTAACAGTAACGAAAAGACAGGAGCGAGGAGAAAGAAGGAAATAAAAAGAAATCAAAGGCACGTTCACTAAGAATGCACCTATCTATAAGAAATGAGATGCACCTCGTTTCGTTCTAGGCACAGTTCAAGGAGCGAGGGCTCCGTAATCCTCAATGACTCTTACTAAATAGAAGCATTAGGGCAAGAATGTGTATTTCTCGAAGCAATTTATTACTAAGTGCGCTTCAAAAAAAGGAAGGCTGTGATGTGAGCAAAGTAATTCCTCTTGCTCCCAATGCTACGCAACCACACGCCACTCAATAGGGAAAGCTTTGCGATGACTACACGTTAAGGTTCAAATTGAGAAAAAATAAGAACAAAACTGCACACATACGTTTCCGTACTTGGAAGGTAATGGTTTGGCAGGGAGCGCAGAATCATATATGACAAACCATAATTCATAGCCTGTGTTAATAACTTTTTACAGAGAATGGGGCTATAGCTTTGGCTTAGACACATAGCCCTGTATACTACCATGTAATCTGTAGCCTCAGCTGCGAGTCCTCTAATGAATTATTGATTTTATTTGAACATAAGTTAATACATTACACTGAAAAAAGTAAATTGCACCTGCTAATCATGGCAGGTGACTGCAGCGTGCTATGGCTAGCAGGTAGCCAAATGGAGAGAGCGAAATATCCCTCTCCACAGAGGGTAAGCACGAGGGGACAGAGAGAGAGGTTGGGAGGCGACGGGCGGCCCAGTAATTGGGAATGCGTTGGAATACGGAGGAATGCGCAACCCTAATGTGGTTGCCATGGGAATAGGTTATTTTCGAAAATCAAGGGAGCGATAATTGTCTCACTTCTCGGCGGACACCTCAACCGCGCCGTGAGAGAAGGCTTGAAAGGGGATTGAAAGAAGGAACAGAGTATTACTCCGTATTGGCGGGCTAGCTCCGAAATAATTTCGACCACCTGGAATTCTTACGTGCAGTGACATTCCACAGCAGACAAACGCATGTCGCGTATCGGTGCCATCGAAACGCGCCTGCCGCGGCAGGGTTCGAACCCGGGTATTTGTGCTCAGTAGGCGAGTGCTGTAACCAATGAGACATCACTGCGGCCACAGGAACAACCTTAAAGGAAGGATTATAACAGGATATAACGAGGGCAGAGAAATGCACTTCCTGCGGGTGGTCCACTGCAGAACGCGGAACGCGGAAAACAACATTTTAACAGCTTTATTTGAATAACTTGCAAAGCCGGTAATCAAAGCTCGCTAAATTTTACTTATTATTGGCGCATTTTCAAGATTGTCAGTCTGCTTCCTCTCCTGGGTTCTCTCCTCAGTTCGTGGTTTTTGTTTCCTTCATCTTATAATCGCTCTTTTACAGAAGCGAAATGTTAACCACAGAATCAACTCAAGCGGACTCAGCTTGAAACCAAACGGGGTGAGGCGCAACAGTGCGGTTGACAATAATCCTTGTGAGGAGGCATGGCCCACGCCTTTACTACGGAATAACGGATATTATTAGAGCCGCTCATAGTTTAGAATAAGGCAAAATAATTTTTGTTTTTTTCTGCAAACAATGATGTCGATTTTACGGGTGCAGATCCCCGGAGCAGTGAATGGCGCACAAATATGAAACACCTCGTTTAACTTAACCTGAGCGAGAATAATAATTAATAATAATTGGTTTTACAGGGAAAAGAAATGGCGCAGTATTTGTCTCATATATCGTTCGACACCTGAACCGCGCCGTAAGGGAAGGGATAAAGCAGGGAGTGAAAGAAGAAAGGAAAAAGAGGTGCCTTAGTGGAGGGCTCCGGAATAATTTCGACCACCTGGGGATCTTTAACGTGCACTGACATCGCAAAGCACACGGGCGCCTTAGCGTTTTTCCTCCATAAAAACGCGGCCGCCGCGGTCGGGTTCGAACCCGGGAACTCCGGATCAGTAGTCGAGCGCCCTAACCACTGATCCACCGCGGCGGGTGCGAGAAAAGCGCAAATATTTTAATTAAGGTTAGCTAAACAACGCGCTAATTAAAAGAGATTGGGGTTCAGAGGCGCGCTGTAGACAAGAGTTTGTTGCGCGAAACTGATTTTACATATGCTTTTAAAAGAAAAAAAGCATTGAGTGCTCTCGTCCGCAAAACTTTTATGGGGGTTTAACGCCCGAAAGCGACTAAGGCTATGAGAGACGCCGGAGTGAAGACCTCCGGAAATTTCGACCACCTGAGGTTCTTTAGCTTGCACTAACATCGCACAGTCAAGGGGCAATACAATTTCGCCTCCATTGAAATTCGACCGCCACGGCCGGGATCGAACCCACGTCCTTCGGGCCAGCAGCCGAGCGCCATAACCACTCAACCACCGCGTCTTTTTTTTGTCTTTATTGCCTGTTTCGGCACTTTGCAACAGATCACAAAGAAGTTCTGCGCTACATTCTCAAACATTAAGAGCGGACATGCGTTTCACTGCCGTGAAAAAATCAAAACTGTTTCAAAGAACACAGCTCTCCCATCAACTCGGTAACATCATCTTCAAAACATAGCTACTTCTACACTTCATGCAGCTTAAATATGTTTTCTTTGAAGTAATCTCGTGCAGACCGCGCATCTTCATCGCACTGTCGTACAGGCATCCTGGTTCGCCAAATGCTGTGCAGGCCAAGAAGGAAAATTAAATCGTATTTATAAAGATCCGGCTCAACGTCCAAGAATCATATCCCACACGGCGTCAAGGGTAAGTGTTTCTTTATTCTAAGCTGGAGCAAGTCTCAAAAGAGCAGCGAATCCCAGGGATCAATAAAGACGTCTTCTATTGACCCCGGTTTGTGACATAAGAAGCAGTCAACACCCCATGGTAAAAACAATCTCTTCTCCTTCATCCAAGTTTTAACCGGCAGCGTACCAGTGTGGAACTTGAAAAAAAACGTCTTCACACCCGCTGGCACCACCATTTTTCGTACTCTTTTTAAAACATTTCCTATTTGGCCTACACTACTCAGAAATCGATATATTGGCTCAGGGAAGACACAGTCAAGCAAATATTTTAGCAATTTCTTACGCGTGACATTTGAAATGTATTCCAAAGTGAACCGAACATTTAGAAACCGGAAAGCAAAAACCACTTCTTTCAAAAATCTACTTGCACTGTATCGCATCCCGTCTACAGTGGAAATAACATAGTTTGGCCAAGCCGAAGAAAGCCTCACTTGAATAAAGGTCCGTAGCAAAGGGTCGCGTTGATATCGAAGAAACATAAATCTTGACACCACCTGCCTCATATACAAGTGTGGCAAAGGAAGACCCCCTTTTCTCGAACGCAGAAATAAATTATCACGTTTAGTCCCCTCCCATGAAAACTGCCAAACAAAAAAGGCGAAGAGATGATGAAATTTTGAATGTTAATTCCGGAGCACGAGTTGACCTGCAACAAATAGCACAATTTTGAAACCAGGTATACACTACATATGAATTAGTGTGCGAATATCGACAGCTCCTTTGCCGACCCTTTCTGTGCAGGCGTTTGCAGTTCTTGAATTTTCTCCTTACAAAATCATCGTTATCTAGATACTTGTCAAGAGGAACACCTAGGTACTTGGAAGGGACATGTGACCACTCAGCCACCGCGGCTGCCCGTCCGCAATACTGTGAAATGCATATCGTTTCACAAAAGGTCAATTCAAATTGATTAGCTTTACATCGCGCAGCTAGATTCGTGTATAAGAAAAGCGATCTCGAAGATTAGCTCGGCCACATAAAAGACTGAACATTTGAAAAGTGTGCGTCGGATTCATACAAACGTGGTTAGTTTAGATATGAGAATATGAATGTCACCTTGAAATCGGTCGACTAATCAATCAATCAACGTCCGACAACGCTAAGAATGACGCTTGAACGACTTACTCTGCTTAAATAGAAGAAACATACCAATGCGACAACGAGTAGACAATATTTAGGCAGTTATTTTGTTCTTAGATTTTTAGACTAGAACAAACTTGTAGGAACTCCTTAGATATTATTCACTCTACCGTCGTGTATAAGCCGAAGCTTCCGATATTTAATAAACGTGTTTGAACATTTAGGAAAGCGAAATAACTTCAGAAAGCGGGAGACAAGCTGGTGCCTTTCAATTTTCTGGTACGGCACTATGCATTGTCTTAAGGAGCTTGTGAGCATGCTATATACACTAACTTGAAGATTGCTAGTTTAACTCGTGAGTAGAGCAGTTTTTCGAAACCTTTGTTTGTTTAGTGGCTTGAGCAGCCTTAGCGCTCTGTGAAGCAATTTGCTAAATGTCATCATTGCCGTTTCGATGCACTGGTGGTTGAGGTTGAGGTTATTGCAAGCTACACGTGGTGTTAGCCTTGAGTCTTCTACCGGGAGGTCAACAAGCCCATGAGTTTCACAAATAAGGCACATACCCGAGTCCTTATTGATCTAAATCTCTATAAACACGATCACCCATAGCAGTCGATAGTCAACCCCTGCTTTCACCATCTGGAGCCCAGATTCGAATCCTGGAAAAATTTAAAAGAAGGTGTGCAGCCTCCTTTCTACATGTTTATTTTCCACGCGGGTAGACAATGTTCTGAAGGGAAATGTGAGGGGGTCATGTCTTCTTGAGGGAAGCGAACAGCACACACCTTTCCGCGTTGTACACTGGACTGAACACAAGATAATGCTATATATCACGGCAAACAACAGATGTGGAACGCGCACTGAAGTCAGTGGTAGCGTTTATGAACCTCATACACGCTACTTAATGCGGCGACCGCATTCATTCCTGACGCGTCACTTTGAAGCCTCTCGCACTATAATCACGACTTGAGAAAACAAAAGCAATAGCAGTACGCCGCTTTGGATTCTGCGTATCGAAAGGAAAATGAATAGGCAGACGATGTTGTACCACGCACACAATGAGTACAATGGAAATAGCCTTTCAACGCTCTGTACACAACGAAAATAGATTGGTTGCTTGCGATTGTAAGTGCTGCAATCGGCAATCGCTAGATTAATGTTAGCGATGCTTACTCTTCAGTTCAAAAGCCTTGCATCTCTGATATTTAGTCGCACCTGCTTTTATAAAGTACTCCGTATGAGTCCAGTAAGATTAGGGACGAATAGGATAATTAACACTTAATCCTTCTTTGTTCTACTAGAAGGTGTTTTTTTTCTCTTTTGGCAGCTTTATTTGAAACTGAAAGTCAGGCGATTGATCAGGCGTTTATAAATGCGATATTTGCTACGGTGGCCATAATTCCTGGGCGGGCGAAAACTTTTCACAAATCACTATGAGCACGGCACTCACATCTCGAACTTTGAGCCTCCAGTTCGAGCCACTGAAATCGCACCATGAATTTTTTTAAAATGCGTTTGTATTATTGTTCTTCCTCTTTGGGAAACGAGACAGAACAATGGGCAGGAACCAGAAGGAACCCCCGCCTATTGGCCTAAGTGTTTTCTCTTGATGAAATAGCATCGAGATTACAGGCAAAGCGTACATGCTCAAAAATCAAGCAGGAAAAGAGAGCATAACCAAAATCGGAAGAAGCAAGTAATCACAGCGTACGCTAAAAATACATGAAACGCTCTTCTGCAGGGTGAATGACTAAACTTTTACAGTAACGGTTGCTACTTTAAATTTATATTTTTGGTGAACCCTCGGTTGATATAAACGGCTGCATAGCGGTTGTCCTCTAATTGAAATAGGGAGAGTCTTTTAAGTGTAAATCAATGTCATCTTTTTGTCGTCCTCTGCCTGTCAAAAAATGGCTGCCCCTATTTCACTCCGTTACGCTGTTCCGGCCCCAATAGCAAACTCCCCATTGCTTCCTTCCCATTTGCGGCGGTTCTCTGCTGGTCGCCTGTCCCTGCACATATCATCCCATCCAGGTGCCCTTCATGCCTCCTCTCTCTTCTTCCACATTAACACATCCTCATGTCCTAGGAACAGCGCATAACACATCTACCATGGTGAAAGAAGGAGCGCTCTTAGTCTCTTCTTTTCTACAGCTCGAAGCAGTTCTCCTTATCCAGCTCTTCAACATACCCCTTTCGCCATATGGTCGCCTAATCCTACTTGAGGTCTTTTGGGATCCTGGCAGCCTCCAGCCCGATAATCTCACCCATCTCTCTTTACTGATTTGACGCCCGCAGCGACACCTGTTTACATCTCTCTTCTCTTACGCCCACCGTTCCCTCATTATGCGTCCGGGATGAGTTCTCGCAGTCATCGATGTCTTGCCTATGAAACCCTCCTGCCTGTCTCTCTTCCGCTGCTTTGTGCTGAGTCCCGGGCCGGCCGTATATTCCCCGTTTTCTTTTCCACGTTTCTTTTTTTTCTCGCTACTGAGCGTTGCACGATCTGAGAAGGCGTAGAAGGTTTCAATTGAAAGATGATATACAAAAACCAACATTTCTAGCAGTCTTCACAAGGGTTTGGTTTAGTTTGGCTTATGAGGTGTGACGTCCTCAAGCGATTCAACCTATAAGGGACGCTGTAGTAGTGAAGGGCTCCGGAAATTTCGACCACCTAGGGCTCTTTAACGTGCACTGACACAGCACAGTACACAGGCCTTTAAAATTTCGCCTCCATCGAAATTCGATTCCCGCGGCCGGGAGCGAACCCGCGACTTCCGAGTAAGCAGCCTATTTACAACAAGGAATTGAGCACTTGTGCAAAGGGCAGCGATATCAAGAGAGGTACGTAACTAGAGTCGGGACAGAACTTGTAAAATATGGAAGCTTCCTTAAGCTCATTCCGGCAGGCGGCCCGATGAAGCCGGTGTTGGTCAGGTCTAGCATAGTGATGTTTCTGGGCATAATGAGGTGGACGGCTTTTGCACTTTCCTTCCTATCGGTTTGGAAAAACCACCAATGGCGTTTGCTCTCTGTTTTCCGGCTTTAACGTTCGCACTCTTTATGTTTACTTGTTTCCTTCATTATGCACACGATTTCTTGTTATTTATACTTTAGTTCCCGCATGGCAAATAATTGAAAGCCGTTGCTCAGACCTGATGTTTTCCTGCTTTCTTCTATCTTCTTTGTCTATTCTGATTTATTCCCTTCAGGGTAGAAGAAATGACAAGATGAATGCGCTAGGTAAACACGCACGCGTCAACGATGAAGATAAGCCGTGATTTTGGGGTACGTGACGCCAGTAAAGATTCGCATCTGAGAGTAAATTTTCCGGCGCTAATTGTATCTCAAATAAATACTACTGCGAATAATTAAAGCAGTCGTTACTATTTTACAATAGAAAAAACAAATACATTTTTGTTAATAAAATCACTTGAATCATGGTCATAAGCAACGAACGAAAAGAGCAGTTTCCAGGACGGTCAGTAGTTTTAAAGCTGCCTTTGTTTTATTTGTACCAATGGGTGCGACGCAGACCGCTCATGTCGCAATTGGGTAGCAAAGAATGCGAAGATAACTAAGTCCGTAAACAACTATTCGATGAAGCTGAGGCGAGGAGTTTTTATATTCTCCACTGTGTTTCCTTATCCACCGTGTAATAGCGCCGAGCGAAAAGAGATTGCATTAGTTGTTTAAACATTTAGTGCACGAACCTAAGAGAAAAATCTTCCCTAATACGCAAGAACTAATTCTGCTTCACTGCAATACAGATTCTTACAATTTTCCCGTGAGGGCGACTTACTACAAGGAATAACTTACCGCTGCCTAGTATAGCCTGTGAGAACTGAAAACCAGTAAACAACTAGCCACATGCGATAACAAATATCAAGTGAGCATTGCTGAGAATCGTTTGGTATAATTTTTGCTGTTAGTTATAATCTTTATTATATTTTCTTTCTATTGCTCCACAAAGAAACCAAAAATAAAAATAAAAATTATGGTTAAAACTGACTGTGGCCCGAAAACATTACGCTCGGCTTTACTATAAAGTCAGTTCTAAAACAAAAGCAAACCTTTAAAACAATGGACCACAAAGAACCATATCCACCGTGATGATAGTCATTGTCATCTGCACCCGGTCTGCAGCATGCCTCTGAGGAGCCAGTTTTTATTTTTTTTATTTTTTAGCAGAAGACATTTTTTCATAAAAGCACTGTGCACGAAACTCCAAACTGGTAACAAAAAACCAGCAGTCACAGCCAGGAAATGAGATATAGCGGTTAGCCCAGATATTTCCCCTGCGCTGTGCACTCGATATCTCGCGTCTTTCCAAGACAACGCCATACAAACAAAAGCGTAAAATGAATTTCCTTAACGAGCTGGTGGTATTGATTTTTGAATCGGCTGAAAAATGTTGCTGGAAAAGTGATTAATTCAAAGGCTTAATGTGCTGGCCAAACAAAGAAAACGTGGCAAAAAGCTGCTATCCGCCGGTGAAATTCAGGAAAGAAGCTTAAAGGACACCTGCACCCGATTGTAACAAGCCTACTGCCCTAACAGGTTTTGCAAATTCGGACTTCACCTCAGTAAGGTTAAAAAACGGAACAAAATCTTGGATGCAAAATTTTGAGAATTACATGAGTGCTCAGGACATATTCTTCGAGCCCTGATTTCGTGACCGGAAAAGTTTGGGGTGAAATTGTAACAAACATCCTAGCAGATCGCAAAGTTATGTTCAATGGTCATATTGGCTGAAGACCACTTGAAATGAGGCTTTGTGACCAGTTGGCCTGTAGTGTATGTAAATGGTCTTGCGCCTAAAGGTAAATCTGCTTATATCTCGTTTAATCGGGATAAAATTTGACCTTTTCACAATCACGCTTCACCACTTTCTCAGGTCCGAGTGCACACCAAAGGCATATACCGGCCGTGGCGATAAGTTAGAGAACGATGTGTAGATTCTTCTCATAATGCAATCTAAGCACGCCCTTGCCCTTGTTGTTCTTCAGTCAATTCGCGGTGTGTTCCTCCTGTGTGGTCAAACGCCAGACTGCCGGGAAAAGTTCTGCTCATACCTTTGCGTGCGCGCATGTCCGCAGCCGGTTACAAACACACACCTTAGATGCGTGCGCGGAGCATGTCGGGCACATGTACTGGTTCTTGCCTTTTTCTTTACACGACGAGCTTTCCAACGCCGCCACTCTCTACGGAGGTGAAGAAGCACGGAGACTTGCCCGCCTTTGTATTTTGTACTCCGCCAGCGCATCTCTTTATGACCCTGGCGATTTATTGTGGTTGTGGATACCACGCTGCTAGCGTTGTTTGTGTCAGAAGCTCTTGTCCCACTACACTGGCCCTTATGTCACGCTTGAGCGCATCAGTGATTTCAGTTAACGTTATCTTGCGCCTGACTTGCAGTACCAGGTAGGAAACGTCGCTTTGCTCAAAAGATTCAACCCTCGGGGCCCTCCTTAGGTCGCAGTAAGGCGCTTCGCCTGCAAAGGGGGAAGTGAAATTCGCATTGTGTGGACGACGACTTGTGTGGTCCTTAACGGTAACGGAGTGGATTCCAAGAGAAGGCAAGCGTAGCTGGGAACGGCAGAAGGTTAGGTGGGCGGACGAGATTAATAAGTTCGCAGGCATAGGGTGGGCGCAACTGTCAAAGAAAAGGGCTAATTGGAGAGACATGGGATAGGCCTTTGCCCTGCAGTGGGTGAAGTGAGGTTGTTGATGATGAGGAGGAGGATGAAAGAAGGATTCACCGGCATAAAGCTGAAGGCTTCAGGTAAATTAATTTGTTGGCGACAAGGGCGCGGTTGATAAATACATATGGTGACTACTGTGACTACTGTGTTTTTCACTGGGCTTGTGGCGTGTTTCTTTGGATTGTATAGAAGAAACGAGTTTTTAAGCAAAATTTTTTCGTGTCTTAACTATTTCCAGTGCAATCTATCAATATTACCAAAAATTCTCGAAAACAAACTTATGTAGCCTCAATTAAAGGAATATTTCTCTCGTATTATTCTTCCGATGGTAAGGAACTTGGCTTGACCTCTTACTATATTCGCCTGTTCAAACTGTAGGTTCAAGAAAGATTGGAGTGCTTTGGATAAAAGCTTTTCGGTAAGACGCCCCAGTGTTGTGACGACGAGAAAGATCATTTTCCCTTTGAACGTCTGCTATTAACTCGAATCAACAGTCCGGTATTTTCAAAAGGAAGCACTTAGCTCAGCTGCGCGGTAAGATTGATGCACGTTTAAAAATTCAGCAGGAGCGCGTAGACAATGCATCTTACTTCATCCAAAATCTTTGAATTATTCCATTCCTTTCTGGTTCCGCAATTGCTCTGTAAGATGCCCGCAGTGCGTTTTCGTTGTTTCAGATCGTTATCCTTTTCAAGAGCAGCGGGAATAAATAGCGACAGTTTTGTTCAGTATTTCTCCCCCCCCCCCCCCTAAAACAAGGCAAATACATGAACAGTAAAGTCTAAACAGAGCTTCTGTGCCGGCAGATTCGAGCGGCTTTGCCTAAAGGAGAATAGACGTGCCTTATTCCCCTGCTCGTTTCGCAAGCGAAATTGCCCTGTGGTTTCGGGAGGCTTAGTAGGCTTAGCATCGTGTCCGAGAGGCAGCATTGAGAGTCGCTTTCTTTGAATCGAGAGTATGGTAAACTCCGGTTATTGTTTCCTTACCGTTCGAAATTACCCGCTGCGCTCGTTCAGTGGTTAGGGTGCCCGACTGCTGAGTCGGAGTACCCGTGTTCGAAATCGACCATGGCGGCCGCGTTTCGGTGGAGGCTAAACGCAAAGGCGCCCGGGTGCTGTGCGATGTCAGCGCGCGTTTAAAGTTCCCAGGTGGTCGAAATTATTCCGGAGCCCTCAACAACAGCACCTCTTACGTTGCAGCCGTATGCCAGTGCTTGGGAGGATGCCAATGAGTAACTTGGTCCCTAATTACAAATTTGTTCCACCTCTCGGAATTCCCGTAAAGCATTTCACCAACACTATTCCCAATTCAAGTTATTCACCGTTTCGCTCTCGCTCTACAATATGACAGCCGTCCTCTTTGCTGAATTGGTAGCGGTACTGCTCCGATGAAGCGCTGGTGCGGGCTTAGAACCCCGGACGAGACGATCTTTTTTTAAATACACAGTTTCTTTGGAAGCAGTTTAGCTTTCCTCTTTAGCCATATGGCTGTGCTTGGAAGGATTCCAATGATTAAAATGCTCCCTTATTGCAAGTTTACTCCACATTGAGGGATTCCACTAAAATATTTGACCCACCTCTTTCTCTCTCTTCTTTAACTTCCACCTTTATCCCTTCCCTTACGGCGCGGTTCAGGTGTCCACCGAGATGTCAAGCAATTATGCGTCATTTCTTTTCCCCAAAAAAACAATTTTCAGAAACCAATCTTTGCAATCAGGGATTCTCCTCCTGGTATTGATCAGCATTCCTTGGAAATCATAATTCGAACGTTGCTCGCTGAGTGAGCGCACGCGAGTCTCCGTACTTCGTAATCCAATAGATACAAACAATAAAAAACGCTTCAAAAATTTCTCTGCGTTCCACTCTGCAATTCAGCAACCCTCAAAAACAAAACCTCTCCCCGCTGCACAGTGATATCTTTTAACACATCATTTCGGGCATTCGTTCCGTACTAGCGCAGCTTATTTGTTTTGGGGTGTGAAAAAGCCGCTATCTAGAAAGCTCTCCGCCAAAACGGCTGCCACCAACACTCTCCTCATTGCAGTGAGCTCAACTCTTTCTTCAGCTGTGCTCCTTTGTAGGAGGCGGTTTCAGGGAATGGCGGTAAATCGGTTTCAGACGATGAGAAGAAAGAGAAACGAAGGAACTAAGGGGACCGTATTTTGTTCACGGAGCTCTTCTGTTTTCCCGCGATCAAATCGACGATCCAGGCTCGCTACATTAGTGGCAGTGGTCTATTGTGAGGACGAGTCGGTCTGTATGGAAAGGAAGTAGAGAACTGCTAAAATGTATGCAGAGAAAGAAAATGGAGACGATGGTGGCCACTGGTGGCGTCCGTGCAGTGCGACCATTTGCGGGATATCCTCGGCTCTGCCTTCCTCTTCCTTTTGCTTGCTTTCTTTCCCTCGTGTGACACCACTGGCAGCCCGATCATTCTGACCTTGGAGTTAGAGAGGGTTTCAGTTCCTCTTTCCAGTATTTTTTCTACCGGCTGTTTTTTCTGCTTTCTTTTTAATCGAAGCCGCAGCTTACTTCGCTGAGGTTACTGGAAAGCCACAGAGATCCTTGTCAGGACACCTGTTTCAACTTCTCGCCACTGTACGGACCTACTCGGTCGACTCCTCCTGTCTGATTGTGCTCGTCACTCAGAACCTCAGCTTTCATCGTTTCTTGGATCATCGTTTCTTTCAGACTTTCAAATCTTGATTCGAGATTACAAGGAGTGTGGACACGCGTTAGTGTGCACTTGTATTCTGCATGCAGGCAAGTTAAAAGCTTGCCAGAAATTCAGTTAGATTTTTCAACCCCAGCACATGAAATAATTCCACTATAATAGAGAATTAAGAAAGAGAGAGGTAAAAGAACGCAAGTTTTACAAGCTTACGCATTTTGGAGAGGGCTAATGTATTTCTTATAAAAAAAACGTATATATTCCACAAACCCGTTTTTAGTATTCATGGGTATTCTCGTGTAGCACCTGAAACTAAGGAATGCTCCCAGATTTCGTCAGTCCTTGCAGGCATTTGTGCTTTCTAACACTGACTTCCACCCATGCTCTGCGCACGATCTCAATGATTTTTTAGTGAAATTTATTGCCCCAGGGCATCAATGATGGGTTAGGGTGTGATGAATGATGTAGTAGAAATTAAATTAATGAAAAAAAGGTTACATGATTTGATGAAGTCCAGTAGAAAACGATGGTACGGTCCCTGCGTCCAGGCAATGCATGAAGCAGGGTTGCTTGGTGAAAGACCTGCTACCATCAGGTGCCGGATACTTGTAGGCTTGGGAGCTTGGCAGTCCAGCAGTAAGTGATGTATGTCGGCTTCAATGTCCTCGTGTTTTGATATCCGACAAACTGGCCGAAGAAGCAAATCTCGGTACTAAGGCCACTTCCGAGTGACGGCTGGTGAGGGCAACCCCGACCCGGATCCTCGTAAGCGCTACCTCCTCTGCACGGGTAAGACCGCGGGGGAAGGTTACCGCACACGGAGGGATGAGAGCACGTGTGCGGTGCCGGAGGAGTTCCTTTCTTGATGAAAGGAGGGCAAAATTCTTCCCAGTCTAAAATTTCTTCCAAGTGTATACTATACGCCAATGATACCTCGATATATAACTCCGATAGTAGCATAACTGCGCTCACGTCCAAACATAACCAAGATTTAGCTAAAATACACTCTTGGTGTTCTAAACATATGCTAAAAATAGAGATGATAAAATTAAGTTTGTATTGTTCACATCTCCTCAACGACAAACTACTTAAGTTCTCCACATTTGTCTAGGCACGCTTGTCATTGCAGTTAGTGAATCATCATTGTTTTTGGGAGAAGAATTAGATCGCCATCTAAAATTCCATTCCCATATTTCTGATATAAAATTGAAGATAGCATATGGTCTAAGAATTCTCATCAGAACTCACCCTTACTTTATTCAGTCGGTACTTTTAACACTGTATAGCTGGCTCATTCATTCCCATCTTTTTTACTGTATAACATGCTGGGGTAACACCTACAATACTCATTTCACATCGTTACAAGTAGTTCAAAATCAAGCAGTCCGAATACTAACGTGCAGCCCCTTCGATTCTAATGCTAAATGTTTACTCAAATCACTGCGAATTCTCTCCGTACCTCAACTTGTCCAACTTAACCTTGGTATCTTCATATACAAAGTATTTAATCAACATATTTCATTTCCATCCATCCCAAGATCAGAACTCACCAACACCAACACCGCAAGATTTGTGAGTAACAGGAATCTAATTCTGCCTCAAGTACGCACCAAGTATGGGAACCAAACAGTTTATTTTTCATCATTATCCTTACGGAATACCTTATCTGTGGAATTAAAAAGCACTAAACCTGTATGAAAATTTAAAAATGTACTAAAAGCGTTAATACTTCACAACAACTGTTAGACAAGCTACCACATTTTAGAATTATAAGGTATTACATCAGATGTACACCGCATACTTTTAATATGTGCACTATTTTCCCCATCACCAATTTACTGTTCAGTTTTTCGCTTTTTTAGTAATTTTGTTATGTATAAGTAGTACTGAATAACTGTATAACTATAAGCACTGTATAACTTCTATTTTCATTATTCTGCTTGGTTGATGTATATGCCTACTCACCCCTTTATATAATATGTGGGTCGCCGCGGAAATATGTACGGCACGATTGTTTCTTGTTATTACTACTTCTTATTACTACTGCTATGTTTTCATTTATATTAGCATTTTTATTAACAATATAGGAGGTCCCAGTACAGTCGCTGACTACGGGACCTCCTTCTGTATACATTTACTCAGACTGTATCTTCCTTCTTGATTAAATAAACATGATTCTGACTCTGATTCTGAAAATATTCCAAATGAAGGAGCCGAGGCGGCGATGAGTTTGTATTCGCAAGGTGGGTCGCTAAATCTCCCTGGTTTGAGAAGTCAGCAGATCCCGTGGGACCCACTAAATACGTACTGGCTGCGGGATGCGTGCCGTGAGCCGGTGGATGTCCTGACATATCGCTGGACAGCGGCTAAAATGTCGCAGCTACCGGACAACTTGAAGGGCATCAGTGCGGATGACAACGCGGGCCGCAGGGAGCACAGTTATGTCGGCCACGGAGCAGATTGCTTCTTGAACTGCCACGAGCTCAGCACAAAAGGACGAAGGGGATTCCGTAAGCTGAAACCAAGAGGTTTGATTCAGGGCTGGTCTGCACGGGCAGTAGATAGCTGTTGTTGCTTTGCAGTCTTGTATGCTTGCGTCTCCGTAGACAACAATGGATTCTTCAGGCAGGCAAGCATCTTGTTCCTCAAATTTCTGACGAAGCCACGATGCCGAATCAGCAGATGTTGGCCGGCGATTATCTGTTGGCTTGTTGTCGCTGAGTTGTACAAACTTCCATTTGGGAAGAACTGGCGTTGGCGGCTGAAGATTGGAGTGCGACGTTGCATAAGTCCTCAGTGCATGCGTGGAATGCGCTAGACTGGCCGTAAGGCTGCGCGCTTCACGGCGCTGCTGCACCGGCTTATCAACAGTATTGAGCTGTGCATTCTCTTGTAAAGCTATGACCGGTGTGATGTGTGGAAGGCACGTAATGGTCCTCATAGCCTCTCGGTTCACGGCCTCAAGGCGATCCCGTTGAGCTCTTGTAAGATGTTGAAACTGGGCTTGATAAACAATACGTGGCTGAAGAACTGCCCTCACCAATTGCCGTGAAACGAACGAGCTTGCGCCCCCAGTTTTAGGAGCAATTCTTCTAATCAAACCCAAAGTCTGAATAGCTTAATTTTTTGCCTGAGAAAGCCATGCAGTCGCTGATCCTGATTGGTGAATAATTAAGCCAAGGATTTTTACATTCGGACTTTCCTGTAGGGGTGTGCCTGACAGACAAAGCCGGATTGGACTTGCAGCAAGTTTACGGCGTATCCAGGGGTTGGCAACTGACGTGTATGTTGTTTTATGCACGGATAGCTGAAGTCCGATGAATGATGCGTAAATAGAGGTAACATCCAAGGCAGATTGAAGGGCAGCCTCCGGAGTACGGAGATCTTGATGAGTACTCCACACCGTGATGTCCTCAGCGTACTGAATAAATTTTATGTCACGGATGTCATGTAAGCGCCAAGCCAGCGCGATGAAAGCAATATTAAATAACGTCGGCGACAATACTGTTCCCTGGGCCACGCCGCAGAGAGGAACAAATAATTCGACCGCTTTGCCGCTGAGGCGTATTGAAAATTTTCTGCCTTACAATAATGATTCGGCAAAACTACGCACTCTCAAAGGGAGATGATGTATGTCAGCGGAGTTCAGAATGGCTGCATGACTGATGTTGTCATATGCCTTTTCAACGTCCATTGCTAAAAAGTCCGCACATTGCGGCTGCGGGCAGATGATAAAACTGCAGATGCCAAGACAGCCAACCTGTTATCTGTACCAATATATGGACAAAAGCCGATTTGTGCTGGGTGATAAAAACCGTGCGGCTCTAGCCACCATGACAATCTTGTGGCTTGCATTTTCTCCGCCAGCTTGCACAGCGCAGGAGTTAAGGAGATAGGTCGCAAGTTGGCGAGGTCCGTCGGAGGCTTTCCTGGTTTCGGGATAGGATAGGGATAGGTGTCGGGATAGGAGTTTAACTCTACAAAACGCTTTTATGTGTTAAAAATCTGTAGAGCCTTCAAGAACAACGCTAGCGTTATATTAGTAAGACCATGAACAAGTTCATTCGGACAGCTATTCTTTAATTCAATACAGAAACGTTCACAACAGCGCATTATTTGCAAACTTTCCTCTCAGCACCCACCACGTAGCACATCTTGTAGTGCCAACCAGAATCCCACGACAAGGCAACGCACATTCTTGTCGCCGCCTGCATCTGGCTTACTTTGCATCCTTATCCTCATTGGTCAAGCCTTTAGTGCGCGGCTGAACCACGTGGCCGGTGTGCTTATAACGCTTAGACAAAGTTTTTGCTCGTCTTGTCATCATTCTAAAGTGCTGATTGCGCCGATTATTATTTTAAAAGCCACACCTTGGGACGATTCAGAAACGATAGCTGGCAATTCTGCAGAGAAGTTCCAATACGAGGAGTGTCAAAAAGAAACGCCTACACAGTGCTGGCAATCCAGCGCAAAGAATAGTACTCGGATGAGATGCCAAGGATAAGAGAGAGCTTTAGTTTCACATACGCAGAGGCTTCACGTACGTAGAGCTCTTACGGGTGACCAGTGCGCATGCGCAGAACGCAAAAGGTATGCGCGAGTCTCACGTACGTACGTGAGACTCGGATTTTTACGTTGCGGTCTTTGCGTTGCTTGCGTACGTAGCGTTGACAAACATGGCGGCGCCCTGCCCGCCGCTTCACGGCGATAACAGCTTCGTCGCTAATCCCTCGGGGCGATATCGTGTTCTAAACTGTTGTATTCGCCTTCGATTCGCCCATTCTTACCCTCGCATAAGGTTTCAAGCGACAAATAGCTTTTGTTTTTCAGACAGAAGGGCGATTTTTCAGCTGTTAAGCCTGACGAAGTAGCGTTGGTCGTCGTCGTAGCAACCGTCTCGCTATGAATGGCTTGGCTTAAAGACTTGCCTTGGATGATTTAGGCTACAACCAGTGTCTGTGTTTCTAAGTAGATGGCGCTAGGCGTAATGCGCGGCGTGTTTCGCGTACGTGTAAATATAAGGGTTTCAAACCACCTGCGTGCAGGCTACGTAGACTTCTCACGTTTGCGTACGTGAACCCTCTACGTACGTGAAACTAAAACTCTCTAAGAATAATGGCGCAGAGAAAAATTGCTCTCTTGCATCCGCTTTCGCTGACAGCAAGAATTGCGCGTTCGTTTCTCATGTGACACCTCTTTCTTGTGAAGTGTAGAACCAAATATATTGAACCTCTATTTTAAGGGAGAACTGGTACGTTATCATTTTCAAGCACGTCCATTTCGTTTTAATGTCAGTGTCGAAGATGGTTGCTATTTATGCGTCATCTGTTTTGTTTCCATAGAACACACTGCTGGGCAAAATGTTCTGCTATTCTGCGTGACACGTTCACAAGAGATTTCAAAGGCTATCGCAAAACTATAACGTGGGAAGTTACTGAGAGCCCCAATCCCATCGAGCACCACGCCCTCGGTCTGCCAACAACTTCTGGGGAGCGCACGAGCTGATTTGTATGAATAAAGAAGGCCGCGGGGAAGCTTTGGCAGTTCTTCTATGACCTATTGATGCGGTACTGAATAGGCTAACGGGAGCTCAAAACGACGCTCTGTGGTGCATAGAAACCCTATTTGGATAATGTATTGTTGTTTAAAATGTATTTTCCTGAAAAACGGATTGCGTTAGTACGAGCCACAATTTCATCCAAGTATTAACCAGTAATCTCGCGGTAATTTGGACGAACCAGAGAAGCGAGTCAGTCAACGAGGTCTCGCCTCAGCAACGCCAGACGTTAATGAGCTTCCTGGCTAAACGGTTCAAGGTTTACGTGCAGAAAACGCCCAGGGGCGAAACTTTTCCATGGAGATAAAATGCACACGCCACGTTTAGGGATAACTAAAGCGCAGGTGCTCGTAAATACACGGGCTAGTCCTCTGTACCGGACGTTTCTTCTGAGCGTGAACTAGGCTCTATTTGTCGTGTGAGACTTGCCAAACTGCTTCAATATATGAGAAAACTTGCATCGGAAAAGGATGCTTTGTTTTAGGGTCCGGAGATTCTGCGTGAGAAACCATGACAGAATTGTACTGAATTTGTTTTTGTTTTCAGTCTCCCTTTCTCGTGCTCTGCCCAGCTGTACCTTTTATTTGAAAAAGTGGCAGAGAAAAGGTTGAATGTGCCCTTCGAAGGAGAATAATGTGACCATAATAAACACGCAAATTACACTTTTCCGTTAAGGCAGATGACATTTAACAGAGTATACTGAGGGGCCAGTTGGTCAGACATATTATAAACAAAAACGTAGCATATATGGACGGGACGAAGAAGGGCGAAGACAAGACGGTTGATACAACCGTCTTGTCTTCGCCCTTCTTCGTCCCGTCCATATGCTACATTTTTGCTTATAATAAAGCAGATGACGTCTGCTTTTCATGCGACGTTTGTTAGTTCCGAAAAAACGGAGTGCTTATGTGATGTGCCGTACTATTCTGTGTGCAGTAACGTGCACAAAGGACTTCAAACAGGTGCTCTAATGCAACACGCTCTCAGTAAATGAACGGCGCGTTGGCAGCAAGCTTACAACTCTCGGCGTGTGAACAACATTTGGGGCGCGTGCGTGGGCATAGGCCTAAAAATAGAAAGCACAGGGAAATATCTTCACAGCTGAATTGTCGACTGGTGACGCGGCCTCAATAGCCTAACGAGATTAAAACGGTACCCTAGTGTACGAAAAAGCACGATTTCGCTGTCATACGTATTTTTAGAAAAGAGAACAAGCCATCACCCTGTTTTCTCTGAAAACCTCCTGAGGTTTCTCTTTCCTCGGTGCAATTCGGTCATAGTGTTAAGGGAAAACCTCGTGAAATTTTACAATTTCAAGGCATCGGAGCGTGCAGTGAGTAAATGAGGTCTCGGTGTCAGTTGAGCAGCACGGGAATGAGCTTACCGGCTCAATAAAGTCTTGTTTACGTGCAGAAAATGCTCAGGGGATGGAAGTTTCCAGAAGGACAGAAACACCTAGCACTTTGTAAGGGATAAAGGAAGCATAAGCGTCAATAGAAATGTCTGCCTCTCCTCTGAAAGTGTTTCTTCTCTTTCTGCACTGCGCGAGCCGTGTTATGGTAATTTCTCTGCCAAAAGGTTTCTATGCATGAAGAAAAAATGCACCTTGAAATATATGATTCAATCTATGATAACGTATGAAATGCATGAATTAGCCTCAATTGAGTAGCCGTGCCTGAACTGTTCTGAGCCGTTTTATTTTTGTTTTCCTCTTTTGAAGCTTAGGGCATATATAACGCTTTTGTTTAAAACATAGCAATGCAGGAATACGAGTATTGGATCAGAACTAATGAATCGTTACGAACAATCTGAACCGGCACTACTTCTGCTGCTTGTTAAAAAACTTTATTTGACATTTTTATACCATTTTTGTGCATTTTATGAGCGTTTATCTGAAACAGACATGTATAAAGAAGTGGTTTGTGGTTTATGGGTGCTTAACGTCCCAAAGTGACTCTGGCTATGAGGGACACCGTAGTGATGGTCTTCGGAAATTTCCGCCCTCTGAGGTTGTTTAACATGCACGGGCATCGCACAGTACACCTGCCTCTAGAAATTTGCCTCCATCGAAATTTGACCGCCGAGGCCGGGGTCGAACCCCCTTCTTTCGGCTCAACAGCCTGGAGTCATAACCACTCAGCCACAGTGGCGGCTTTGTTTTTTGAGAAAGTGGTATATAGTGTTCGATTGCAGAACGCACGCCAGATTTTCAGACTAGCTGCCTAGATAAAAAGTTAAAATATTACTTTTGATCTCCGCGGCGTTCTTTCTATCTTCACGTTGTATTTAGGGATAAGTACACATGCCCTGCATTCTCTGTGAAAATAGCTCCTCCCTTATATGTTAACAATATGGGAGGAGGTATTCCTTAGAACGGTTAAAGCTGGGGTGGTATTTACCTCGTTGACCACTATCTGAAGTGGGTCTTAAGAAAAAAAAACAGTGCCTAATACATGTCCTTAACATTCTACTTCTGTTCCTAACTTAGGTGTTCACTGCCTGCTTCGTATGCTTCAAGAACATAATGGCTACAGGAAGTTGGAGTAAAGGCTACTCGGCTGGCGGGCAACACTAAGAGCCGGAGTCTCCTCATATTTCTAGACGAAACAACCACCACAACCTTCTATACTATAAGAGACAGCCCCATCTTTTGTCAAATGGCAAGTCCTGGAAATAAAAAAAACGGTCATTTCATATGATGGATGTCCAATGGTTTCACCTGTTTCAAGTCCTGTCACCCAACACGGTGGGGTGGCAATCCGGATAGAACGCGAAAACCACTATAGCGCCAATGAAATGTAATCTAATATTGCATACCAGAAATAGTCAGCCCAAGCGGCAGACTTGTTTCTGGACGTTCCATAGAATAATGCTTTATTCGAAAATTGCTGTGGTCTCGAGAAACATACTTAGTTTAGTCCAACAAACTTATATACAACAAAATTACTTTGGACATAGGTATTTTAAGGTGGATACTACCATACAAGTAGGATCTAGAAAAATTCAAGCCCGTCAAAAGAATGACCCGTAGAACTCCTTTGTAATGTAAACAGCCCTATTGCCTGTGACTTTGCTTAACTCGGCCTATATTGCATTCATATGTGTTGATGTTCTGTGGCTGGCAACTCAATATTGCTGCCCCTTTATTTCATGTCTACCTCTTGAACCTATAGAAATTCTTCCGACAAGCTCAAGAGATAACCTATGAAAAAAATGAGAAACGCTGTCGTTTGAATTAAGACGACAACAGAAAGAGCGTTTTCCGTGACCTCTCCTTCAGCTGCAAACAGTGTTTCACCAGCATACCGACTATGCATAGCCATGCTACTTTTGCGCAACCCTGTATGTTGATGAAACTTCGAGTAACTGTTCACCGCTTTCCTCCCACTCTCAAACTGCTTTACTGCTCTGCTTGGCCACTGTTACGAAAAGCTTAAATGCAGTTTCCAAGGAGATTTTTCCGAACATGAGCGTCTGTAAACTAACAAGAAATAATGATTGCGCTCAACTAGACATGCGGATAATAAATTACCCGCCTACAAGAACGGTGCGATAGCATCTGTGCTGCTTCACTATAATAAAAAAGCAGTAAAGTTCGCTTACACACAAAGGGACACGCGGGGACTAGACAGAATATGTAAATGGAGATAAACACATACGTGTAACAAAACATCCCCTCGGACGCGCAAAGAAAATGGTTTTGCGTGACTACACCTGAGATTTGAGAATAACAAACCGCAACTCTACATCGGCATTTTTAGTTATCTTTGTGTACTGGGTGGCCCGTTCTGCTGAAGCGCACCAGAGATGCAAGGCATGTTTGGCGTCCGCATTTCCGCTTGAAGAACTGTCTCCTCACCTAGGTGTTACCTCGGCATTACCATTATATTACAGCTACCATATCCGATGGCAAAGAGGTTTCCACTCGTTCTTCCACGCGTATCCTGCACCGCCTTCTCTTTGGCGTGACTTGACGCACAATACATATTCGTCTGCCAGAACCTGTACACGTTCTGCTTGTTGCAACCTATTCCAAGAACGAGCAATTAGTGAGCACTTGCAGGTCATGTCTTTTCCTTTAGCTTTCTTGCTTAGGGCCTGCCTTCAGAAAGCTTAGGGCATTGCTGAGAAGTAGCGCTGCAGGCTTCGAAATTTGTGCTGTGATTCTCCTTGAAATAATCTAATCCTGGCATTGACATGGGCGACGAAAGAGGGCAGACAGGGCTTCCTCAAAAGCGGCTGCGCAGCTCCTCGATGCAGCCATGAGAATTTTGGCGAGGCGGGATCGAAGCGAAGAGATTTTTTTCGCACCGGTTACGTTTGAAATTTTGTCTATGCATCTGTTCCATGTCTCCGTTATTGAACCAAATATTTTTCTTAATTATTCGCACAGTGCACGAAGTAATGTTGTCAATGTAGCGAATCACCTTCCTTTTACAAACGGCAGTCTGGAATAATATTACACTCAACGCCTACCCATCGACAAGTGCAAGCGCCCATTAAAGTTCAGTTAGACCGATGTCTGAACCAAGTCCTACTGAACAAGAGACCTGCACAGTTGGCGGGGTCCTATGGGACTGCTTGCGCCAACTTTCGTTAATATTTTGGTCGTTGAGGGCGCTCGGTTGACCTGTTGGTTTGTCATGACCATCATCGTCTGCTTTTCACTAATGATTTCTCGCCTCTCACTGCCTCCCTGTGCATTTGACCTGTCTTATTATTTTTAAGCCCAGTAGTGAACACTGCAAATATGACATTTCTTTAAATTCTAGCGGTGAATATCCTGTTTGCGCGCATGCATGCGTGAGACTTTCTGGCGTCTTTGCTGATCAATGAATGAATTATGAATACTCAGAACGTAGACAAATGACAAAACTATTAGATCCTTGAAGTAAAATAACCGACGCCATCTTGCTCGACAGGTTAATTATAGCGCCACGCCGCCCGTAGATTCCCTTCCCTAGCGGCAAAAGGCATGAACTAGAAGGTGCGCGCTGGAGCAGTGCCAAGTGGTCAGGTCTCTAGATCAGTAGGTCTTGGTCTGAACAATGAACGAGGAAATAGAAAACTAGAATGAAGAGAGAGCAAAGAGGGTGGTAAGGTGAGGTAACAGCTGTAGATAGAAATGACGGCGTTGTAACTGCGGACGAGTAGGTTAGTACGAAGGAGTGCAACCACTTGAATCGTATGGGCCATTAGGGTTGAAAGCCATTACGATAAATGGCGCTACGAGCGCAGGGACGTATCTGACGTGGCTCGGCACCTCATAGTAAGACAACGTGCGGTAATCTTGCGACATCAGCTACGCACCGGCAATGCCGCCGGTGTTTTCTTTCCTGCTGATTTAATGATTTCCCTTTTTGAATTTCTCGCAATTTCAGTTTAAAAAAAAGTCACATAAACGATGCATTCGCTTTATCAATATTGGCATAGAAGCGCAGCTTTACGACAAGCAAAATAAAAATGTGAATACGTCCTCGGCCTTCATCGATTGAAGCCCAACAGCAGTAATACGTTAAAGGATTGGCCCTAATCGACATACCGCTGTATTTTAACCAGCTGCCTGTCATTACAGTTCAAGATGAAAAGCGAAAGCGCGCGTGCGCCCGATTTTTGGTTAACGAGAACCCTAATCTAACCGAGGTGTGCTGCGCACAACTTCGTAAAGATTCTTTCTTCTGATCGTAGGTTTTGTTTTGTACATTCAAAAACTAAAGAACATCCTAATAAAAGAACCATTCAAACCGACGTGATCGGTTTTATACTTCCATTAGGCACCATGTGCACCGCTTATTAAACATTCAGGTAAAGCAGAGAGGAGAACGGAAGAACGAGTTTTAGTTTAGAATGGAAATAGGAATTTAAATCTCACCAACAAGTACCCGTAATAGTACGCTTTCTTCGATGCTGATCATTTCCTGAATGGCGTACAGCTTTTACTGTTCCATTGCGGAGACACTAACTTCTAGGTAAAATGAGGTACGGACTCATTATCCATTGGCCCCTCGGCACTAACGATGTCGAAATATGTGCTGCAGCATGTGCGCGCGTTCCTTACGGCACGTGCTGCGCTTTGTGCTAATTCGCTCTAGAACATTTTATGCCCAAGCTTTGATATCGTAGCGGCTATTGAGAGAAAATAAAAGACTTGGACAAGACGTGCACGCTAAAGTAAGAGATAAGTGATCGTCTTTTTGGACGACAGGGTAAGAAAATACAGAATAGTTCGACAAACCGTTTTGCACAAATTGGACTCCAAGGAGTTTTCTATAATAGTGGGCACGGGGTGGGGGGCTGTTGTGCACGAAAGAGGTAAATGCAGGTCACTGGGAGAGTAATCAGCCTTTTATGAACACACGATATTCAAGTTGATGCGGACGAAAGGTTTAGTCCAACTGGTTCTCTGTAGCGCCCACTGCTCCTCTGTTGACATAATGCCTCTTCACTCTTACGTCTGCAGAACACAGCGATGAGCTTTCCTCTAGGAGATTTGACACGTGCCCATATTGTCGTATTTTGGTTTCTCAGTCTTGTCATGTATTACCGTTATTCGCGTTATCAGCCACATCTTTAAATTTAATAACATTCGCTTCAAAGGAAACTCGCCATCAATACATTCGATAAAAACATATCAATTATTGTTTCAAACGCACCAAACTTGCAGCACTCAGCGATAAAATATGAGGTTCGATAGTTAGAACGGAGCACGCTTTATTTCAACTTTGTTCGATGACTGCTCATTTCAATGCGTAAAAACAAATGCATTTTGCAATTATCAGCATTATTCTTGTACTTATGCCAGTACTACTGTCTCGCTGCCACCAGCACAGCAGTTCCATGCACACCAAAACGCCACCGGCCAACTTCTCCATCTTTCCTTTCATTAAATTACTTAATCTTTCTTTAGCCTAAAACGTTCGTGGTTATGAGCCGAATTGCACCTCATTTTAGAAACGCACACATCTAGAAGCCAAGTAAATGCACAGCAGGCTTGCGCTCATCCACATCGCTGGTATGTAACGATCCTTCAGTGGTCGGTGACCACCAAGTATTTTTACTTCTCCTTTCTTTATGTTCCGGCTTGCCCTAAAGCTTCTTGACACTTCTGATTACTGTTTGAGTAGTAGAATCTATAACAAATTTCACGCTGTTCTTGGCCTATAAAGGTCAACAGAAAACATCATCATCTCGTCAATGGAAGAGATTCTTCTGGACTAGCCCCTTCCTCGTCACCATTGCCATCAGTCGCTAATAGCATCAATATTCTGTCGCCATATTTTGGGAAAAAAATGAGATCAGGCACATTGAACATAATTTTATTACGGCAATAAATTTGACGTACGACGAGGATGCTGCAGTAACAATTACCACCTACGTGGGTATTCCCAGATCTCTCCACAAATATGCAGCAGGCTACCCGCTTTGCCTTTTGAGGCGTTCTATCTTAATCGGGACAAGGAAACCTTTCTGCAAGTCAATTTTTGTTTTCATTTCTGGCTTCTGCAGGAACCTTCTCAATAAAATGACGTTTTTGAGCGGAGGGTAATATTACATGTCTACATATTTCCGTCCAACCGGTACATGATAGAAACACAAACACACTCACTTCAGGCGGGCGCACTGGGCGGCGAAACGGCCGCATGGCTTTACTGGGTGAAGCTCAGTACGAAGAGTGGATATAAAGGTAATCAAGAGAAGGCCGGCACTTGCGTATTACATTTAGCCACGGATTCCCTGTGGCGGAGCTGCGCACTTTTATTGTCCTTTCTAGAGGATGCAAACTGGGTCAACACAGTCCTCAAGTACCGAGGTGCACTTGATAGCCTGCCTGAAGGGAATGGCTGGTTCTCCTTTTCCTTGTGTTGCTCTCCCGGTAGGAAGTTCTTCGTCCCCTTTACCGTCCTCCTCTCTACCTGACGGCCCCTATTGGGCAGACTCCTTCCTCTAGACTTCGTTGTTTCGATTAGAGTGCATCGTTTGCTTTTCCACTCTGGCGATGACGTACCGAGAGTCGTTTTGTTTCATGCACTCACTCTGCCCCGTTAGCAGGTTTTGCTCGTAGGCCTTGCACGGCCGGTTAGCTTTAGTTTCTTCTTGCCTTGTGCCTCAGTTTCCCGATATTACTAAATCCTCTGACGTGCTTTGGCAGCTCACTTTTGGCAGGCCTTCGCCTTTGGTTATGCCGGAAAGTTAGTCGAGCAGCAGCACAGATATTCTCCACTATTCAGCCACTCTCGCTTAACAAGTTATAACTGGAAATATCCAGGAGCAGGTAACGTTTGCTGCACATTATAGTAGCTCTCTGGTGTTTTGAATAGTTTAGGGAAAAAATCAGACATCATGTTCTTGTAATGCAGACGAGCACCTACAGAAACTTTCGTCAGATATTTTATTTTTGTCGTTAATGCTGCGCACTTCAGGTCGAATGGCATGACAGTTTTACATGGAGATTTGCTATTTTGCGTTCACATTTTGATAAACTCGGTATTCTTTGCTACTTCACCTTCAAGGCTGGTTTCACTCAAGACTTGGGTGATCATTTCAGGTTCCTAGCTACTCCTCTTCATGTCCGCCTTGCTTTGGCATTAGCCATCAGTGTTATAACAGGGTCTCGCCTCTAAAATAGATGCTTAAATCTTTTCAAGCCGAGGTCAACGCAATACACCTGATGGGCGCTATGGTAAAACAATAATTTTTCTTTCAGGTTCAGAGACAGATCAATTTTTTTTTAGTCTGTGAGTATGAAGGGCTGGGGCCCAAGATCTGATGCAGAACTTGGACGCGGCTTTTGTATACGTTGCGAGCTGGCGGCGCGATTCAGAGAAATTTAGCGTTCATAGACTTCTCTCAGAGTGCAAGTTCCTCATTGTCTTTTATAGACAACTTATTTCTTGATGTTGTTTTCTCCAAGCAAGACTTTGTTGCTTTAGTTGCCGGTATGAAAGGAAAATGACAGTGGTACGTAACTTTCCTATCTGCTCCAGCTCCCTTCTATTTCTTTTTTTCGTCAGCAGTTCTTTCTGCTTCTGAAATTCATTCGTTCTTGTTACCTTCCTTTCTTTTCCATGTCGAACTACCAGGAGTACATTCGCTCTTTTTTTGTTTTGCGTTTTTGAAGTGTCGCGGTTTTTTTCTTTTTGCAGGAACAAGCATTTATTATAAGTGTCTCATCAGTTTTCCCTAATTCAGTCACATCGCTTTGCCGAACACTCTTAGGGCGAAGGCTTTAAGGCAGCATGTTAATACGGCCTGTGGCGAGACTGGTGCTTAGCAAACTATGACATTCTTCACCGCGGTGGACCTCGGGAAACGTGGCAGGACCAGAAGGATCAGGCCGCACACACGTTGGGAGCATTTCTTATTGTACTTTTATCGATGTTGCTGCAGTATTATTTTTTATTTTTGCAGAGATTAGACGTCAATCATTTATTTTCTGAAATTGATAAACAGAAAATATCCACCCGAGATTTCTAAATGGTGCAATCGATACTGGGCTAATGTTGAACGAAATACTGGGCATGCTACCACCGATCACATGCTTGGAATCTTTGAATTTCAAGCAACAGAAGAACTCTAAATGCCTTTGAAATCGCTTGCCGCCGTGGCAAATGCTCTACATCTGACGCAGCATTATCAAGGCTCCCCTATCATGAGTCATGTTTTGAATTCATTCAGAAAAGCTGCACACTTTTCATATTATCCCAGTACAACCGCATCAGCAGCACTACATCAATGCTGTTCACGTCTGCGTTATTGTCATGAAATTACTAAGACATTCACCCTGGTTATTTGCAATAAAACAGATGCTCATAAAGTTTTCCTCAGTTGCAATGATTTCCTTTCTGTTGAATTGAGAAAATCAAAGGAATTCTCTGACTGAAAGCACCTCACCGCCTCTCTATCAAGCAACCATAAGCACAAGCTATTTAAAACAATAAAAGCCTTAATTCTAATAAAAAAGACTGAAAAGAACATTTACCACAGTAATGGATGTTTTATTATGGTATACATAGGAGCACCACTTCTGTTTTCGTCGAAACGATTGTCTTGAGATAATTTTCGCGAACAAGTAAATGAATGTGTTCAGATGTATCAGCAGAACATACCGGTGCTCTTTTTTCAAAATTGGACAGAAAAAGAAATGGGATGCAAAAAGGAAATTAAAGCCGCATCAAAATACGATAATTTGTTTAAAAGGCGCGTATAAAAACACAGTGGTAATGCAACCTTAGCTACGTCGTGCGTTCGCATAATCCGCAATTTTATCCCCATTTGTGAATCCACGAGAGTGTGTGCAGGTAAAATCAGGCCCACGCACTACACAACTGCATATTTGTGCATGAAAATTCTTTCAGCTTACAGGGTTCACATATGGGCTCCAGTGTCATTCCTTGTGCAAGAGAAATATTTATGCTTCCCTTACTATGTTTCTGTGTTATTATACGCGCAATGTGCCCGACTTTACTGGCTATTCCTACTTGCCACTGCAACACAAGTTCTATAACACAACACCTGCGGTTCAGCGAAGTCGCTCTCACCAATGTCAAAACTGCGCGATCACATTCATTGCAAGGAAAATGCGATATTGATGTTTAAGTTCATTAGAGCGTATGTCGAAGGTGAGGTTCTGTTTACACCCCATCAATCATTGCCACTTGATCTATATAGGAATACTGGAAAGTCAAGGAGGCTTGATCTTCTCGCACTAGGTTAAGGCTTGCTACATTCTTCTTATACGCATACCTCAGTTCCCGCTTCAAACTAGGACAAAAGCAGGTCGCCAAGTTCAAGACTTCATTACTTTGTAAAAAAAGAAGTGCCTTTCAAGAAAGCTCTTAAGACGCCGGTTAGAGTAACATCCTGGTGGCTTGTCAGGTAAAGAGGGCTACCTAGCCACAATTTTTATTTTCACTTCTAAACAGACCCTGCTAGAAGTTTCTAGTTGTCATTCTTGTGTGCCGCTATTTAGCAGCTTTTTGCTGAAATACGAAGGAGATGCTAGGAGATACGTAGTTGTGAAAAGCAAAGAAACACGTAAGTGGTTTAGACGGACGTCATCGGAACGACAGAAGAGTGACAGGAGTGGTGAAACAGTTTCAACACGGGCCTCTACAGGCTGTCCCTGTCCGTAGATTTTCTCAGAGCTCAACTCATCACTCCCGGAATACTGTGAATAGCAGATGTCAACGCGTTTGCTTGAGATTGGCAGGAAGGGAGTTGGAGGTACAGGTTTCCTCAATTGCGGTTCGTCCGCCTGGGTCGGACGTCCTAATGAAGTGATGCTTGAAGTGCACCCAATGATAAAGCTAACTGAATTGGCCGGCACAATTCAGGAAGGTTTTCTAAAGAGAAGTACTTAAGTAGAGCGCTAAGAAAGCTACCCAGTTCCAAAATAATTGGTGGTCAGCCCGTCTGACATCACTCTATTTTGCAAAAAAGAAGCATGCACTGTGAACCAAAGGAGCTGTATGTTTAACTTCATTATGTTCGATAATGGGGAAGAATTAATTAAAGTACACTCGATACACGTACAATACGTAGTTATGCATGCCGTTCTTTCAAATAAGTACGCTGTCTTTTTTGGCTATGATGCACAAAAAATACAACCCAAAAGTACGTGCTCCGGAACCGGTCGCACAAAAACCGAGTTTCTGTGATTTCCAGTATAAAAGAACAAATTACCACTGGATCTTTCTCTTAGTTCAATACACAAACGCACCAACACCTCTTTTCGATGCCAGTCCTACTACTGTTTCGAAGGAACTTTCTCGGAAGGAACCAAGAACAGGCTTACACTGCAGGAATGTCACTTTTATCCCAGGAACAAAATCACTATCTGCGCTCAGCCCGATAAATTGAGCTTCAAAGTCCTACTGGGAAAAAAAATGAAAAGGTAGACATCCAATTCCTCGACTTTGTGGAAAATAACTTTTGTGTAACTTTCGACTTTTGTGGAAAAGAACTGCCCTTTTTTGTGCGCAGCCGCACTTCGTAAAAATAAGTCTCGGGAGGCCTTCGTCATCTCACCCTTGTTGTCATACATATAGTCTCACATTTATTTTAAACGCTCACACTTATCACGGCTCCCTCGGGGATGCAACGACACCACCAAGCTTTGATGACAGCAAGTACGGCTTCCCTAAAGGATCTCCGAGAGCCATTCAAATCGCTCAGCGCGAGTGCTAAGGGAGAAAAACGGAGAACAGGTATTCGGACCGGAGACGTTGAAACATGCATGCAAATGGACATAACGTTTGAGTATGAACTCACAGCTAGGAGCACGAACACTAAAGCAGGAAGTATCTTTCCCTCTCTCTCTTTTTCTCTCGAAGTTTGATTATTGTAGTTTAATTCTTGAATATCCCTTAGAGCTATTCATCTCATGAAGAGAGCTAGACTACATTTCTAGTGCCACTGGAAATGTACAAGACATCAACGTTCTCGACAAAATTTCAGTCAAAATCAAACAACGCAAAAGCAAGCGGTAAGCGTGACTAGAAGAAAGAAAAAACTATTAAACATCATCGTGCAAACTTTCCGGTACTACATGTGTGTCCCTGTGAGTCCACGCAGACAAGGGCTTCAGTGCTACAGTATACATGTGATCGAGCTACCGCTTCTTGTTCTAAGAGAACAACTAAATTTCTGCCAGGCTTCTCCGGTGCCCCTTGTCCCCCCCCCCCCCCCCCCCTTGAGCTCTTAATCCGTTTGTGGTTGTTGCTGTTTTTAGCCTTTCAAGAGATGGCACATACCCACACTTGGGAATCGGCCAAGAATCGGGAAGCCGAGTTTGTTATACATCTGTACTCAACGAAGGCAAAAGAAAACCACGCTGGAGAGTAACACCGCTGGACTTTAACTCAAGTAGGGCATAGACTAAAAAGGCATAAGATTTGGATGAAAAAGATAAAAATAATTGAACAAGTCGAAATGTAATAATGTATAGGAAAGCAAATATTGTACGTGGCTCTGTGTGCAAGCAATAGGATTCATCTTCCTCCTGCAGTTGACGCACTTCTGCGTCGTCCAACGAAATTGTTCTTTTTCGCCTACCTTCCGTGCCTGGTGCGAAAACAACGTGTCAGTTCCTGCAACGCGAAAAAGTTCCCGCAAGTTAAAGTTCAAGATCAACTGATTTTGCACTTCTTGCACTTTTTATAAAAGGCTTTTCGAAGACATCTTCATTAAAAAAAAACAGCCAGAGCTCAAAACTGGTGAAGATTACTCAGGTTGTCTTTTCAGGGATATTGCGTCCTGTATTCGGCACTCTGCACTGTTCATGCAATTCACAATTCCTTTAACTTACGGGCTGCATTCGGTTTTGGGGGCCAATTCAATTGCCTTCCAGTTGGCACGAATCTTTCCTCTCTCTGTCTCCCCGTGACTGCCGCAAACCAACGGTGCCTTGCACTGGCGCATTGCTTTATTACAAGGTACTGTATATGGCTTTCTTGAAATTATTAACGCAAGTTGTAACCGCAATTTGTACCTTCGCGTGTATCAAAAACAAGAGACGTTCTAATTTAAGACGCTTTCGAAGTCATTCATTATTTTAACCGTCGTTCAAAAGGCTAAGGCAGGAAAAAATACACGAAAAAGAAGGCGGAAGGAAGGGGCGGCAAAAACAAATGGCTTTCGGGAACGCACAAAGTTCAAAACAATGCCGACGGGCGGGGGAGCACCGCCCCAATGCGCACTCCAGCAAACGTGTATAGAGATGCTCTCAAATCTCCGAAATCAATTCTTTGATGCTTTTGTGGCACAGAGTTGGTGCTGTCAGTTTCTGCACGTATGCTGATTTTTTTACAACCCTCAAAGTCTTTTTGGATTTTTAATTTAGGCTACATAGCTGACGAATTTTCAGACATGGATTTCGAAATTGCTACGTAAAGGTTTATAGTTTAGGGGGTTTACATCCCAAAGCGACTCAGGCTATGAGAGAGGCCGTAGTGAAGGGCAGCGGAAATTTCGCCCAGCGTGGGTTCTTTAACGTGCGCTGACATCGCACAGCACACGAGCCTCTAGAATTTCGTTTCCGTCGAAAGTCGACCGCCGCGGCCGGGATCGAACCCGCGTAACTAGATGCGTAACTAACATCGTAACTAGATCCGTATTTTATTAATAGGTTGTTTTCAACTACGCGAATCAATGTGGCAAGAAGACGTACTTCTTTCTGGCTTTCTGCGGCTATTATCTGTTTGATCATCAGGCGTCTGCACAGACAGTGATGCTACACAGGGTTTGGTGGCGACGGGGGAAATGTACAAAAATTAGTCCAGAGCAGCCTGAAAGGCTCAAGTTCTCATTACCCAGAGCTTACTGGGTTTATATATTCAGGTGGGAAAATAAAAATACTAATAGTTTGATAGTGAGACACCCCCCCCCCAAAAAAAGAAAGGTGCGCTGCTGCCCTCATTCCTTAAAGGAAGGAAATCAATTATTATCAGTAAGAAAGGGAAACGCAGAAGTAGCTCCGAAAACAAGCGAAAGCTGGAAAAACTGCTGCCGCTACGCTGTGCTGAGAACAGATGAGAAGCTGTCCGCTCCAAGACTACTCTAGAAGGCGCTTTAGCACCGCTGTTTGACAAAGGAGGAAGCAAACTAGGAACATTTTAGCAAGCACGAAGAAGTTTAATGTTATGGTGTTGTAATTACCTGGGGCTGTCCACGTCAATAAATTCTTTTCGTATCTTCCGACCGGTACGCAACAGAAGGCAGAATGACATCCGAGGTCTCTCTCTAAAGAAAAACGCAGGAAATTCTATGATTTTAGCAGGAATTCTAGCTGTTTAGCACACTAATCAGGATATTCTATACCCGCAATATCTTCGCACGGCTAGGCACTATTTCTGGGTAACAAAATCAAATAGGCGGTTGGAGTTATGGTTTATTTTAATGAACATTTTATTAAATCTATACCAAGGGACAATAACCCATTAAGTTTGGATATGGCTATTCAAAGCGTTCCCGAAAGTATGTTTTTGCAGCCAACCGATGAATCAGAAATCTACAAAACATTTATTCATTTGAATAACAGTACAGCATTAGATGTAGATAACATGCAAGTAAAGCCTGTTAAATATGTTTTGGAGGATATTCTTCCTGTTCTAACTCATATCTATAACTTCGTCCTTGAAACGGGTGTATTTCCAGTTGCCATGAAGAAAGCTAGATTAACTGCAGTTCATAAGGGGGGCGATAAAAAATTGGTTTCAAATTACAGACCAATATCTGTTCTCCCAATATTTTCAAAGGGGCTAGAGAAACTAATTTGTGATCGGTTAATTCTTTTTCTAGAGAAGCATAATGTGCTAAGCAATGCCCAACATGGATTGCTGAAAAATAGATCAACAGAGACAGCCTTATTTTACTCTGAAAGAAAATATACTACAAAATATAGAAAATAACAATTTTACCATAGGTTTATTTATTGACTTCACGAAGGCCTTTGATTGTCTTAATCACGATATACTGCTGCATAAATTTTCACACTACGGAATTCGGGGCATACCACTAGAACTGTTTCGGTCGTAGTTGAGTGGCAGAACTCAGTGCGTATGCATCGATAGGGAGCAGTCAGATTTCTTAACAGTTACACATGGTGTGCCACAAGGAAGTGTTTTGGGGCCTTTATTATTTAATTTATTTATAAATTATATTGTTACACTAGTCCAAACAGAGAAGTTCATAATATATGCAGATGACAGCACAGTCTTATTTCCTGGTCCAAGTGTACACAAATTAGTACTAAAATGCAATGATATGCTTGACAAGCTCTTGCTCTGGTCGCAGCGCAACAAGATAAATATTATTCCAGCAAAAACAAAAGCAGTTATCTTCCGGGCAGAAAATAAACCACTTCAATTTGAACACGCAATTAGATATGCTGATAAATTGAAATTGTGCATGAGCACAAAATTCTGGGAGTTCTTTTCTCGTCTAACCTCAGCTGGAATACGCAGGTGAAAAACACCTGTAAAAAGCTCGCTGCGACAGCAGGAGCACTGTCACGATGCCGAACGCTGCTGCCCACAAACGTTAAGCGACAATTTTATTATGCACTCTTCGAATCTCATATTAATTACTGTAGCTTAACAAGGGCAACCACTAAGAAAACAAATATCGCGAAGATTCTGTGCCTCCAAAAGAAAACCCTTCGTCACATCGCAAACGTACACTGCTTATCCCCAACAAACGTTTTGTTTCCATTGTATCACATTGTCCGCATTGACCATATGTATGATTTCCGGATGCTACGTTTGTTTTCTTTCTCTAACAGTTCTTACAAGGCCTTTATAACTGAAACAGCGTCCCTAAAAATTAAACATACTTCTGCTCATACCCGCAGCACGGACGCTTGGCTTGTTCCTAATTTTAGAACTAATTATAAACTCCAAACATTGCAACACAATCTTCCGCATGTACTTAACAAATATATACATACCACAAATTTTCAGGTTCAAAGAATTGCGACGGTATTTCGTAGAGTTGTGAACTATTTCTTTTAGATATGTTACTTCTGATTCTCTAGGTGGCCTGTGATGTACAGAGACAATTTTGTGCATTTCTCTAATATTTTGATTATTTCTTACAATTTGATGTGTGTATTCTGCTTTTCATGTGTGTATATAGGTTCAAAATGTTTATAAGTGAACATTAAGTGCGTCATTGAGATTCTATTACATGTGCATTTCTTAATTACGTATTATGTTTGCTCTTGATGAGCCTAGAAGTTGCGGCTTTAACCATACAACTGCATGTAAAAGTGTATTCATTGTTTGTATTTCATAGTGTGTATATTTGTTCTCCTTTGTTGTGTCTTTCTTATGTTCATTTCCATCAGCTGGTATGTCGAAGCCACTGCTATGTAAAGGTTTTCCGGGCCCAGTCAAGTTGCAAAAGCAGCTTTTTGCCTGGAAATCCTTCCAGTTGTTCTGGAGAAATAAATTCAATTCAATTCAATTCAATTCAACGTGTTCGTTCGTTTGAAAGTGTTGCTTTTGTTTTCGCAGATGCTAAAAATATTGAACGGGAGTTAGTCAAGCAGACCTGCGAGCGCTATTAACCAGAGAGAAAGGACAGCATTGGATGATTCATGGAATGCACTTGTGATGTAAAAAAGTAGAAAGTCCAAGTGAGTGTGCGCTGCTGCATGTCTAACTTGAAAACCTGACATTGTTAAGAGACGAATTGCACTACGTTAATTGGAGGGGGCACTCAATCTCCGCCTTGGGGGTATGACGTGATAGCGTAATGGGTTGTGGATTCCCTACATAGACCTACTTGCCACTCTTTTTTATTTATTAATCCTTCCGGCATTTTTCACTCACGGCCAACGCCTCCGACGCCACGTGAACCTGATGCTTCTGATGCTACGTACGGTGAAACGGACGCGCGGAGCGGTAAACCACGTAGAAGCACTGCCAGGCGCTTTGCCGAAACGCGCGAGACTCAAGCTGCAGTCGTAGTTCGTCGGCACATCGTTCTCGATAAATGCGATGCCACGAACGCCAGTAGAAGTAGTAGAAAACATTTATTCCAAAAAGGTAGGATAGAGAGGCGAAAATACAGATTTTGGGTGGAGTCCTTATTTCAGGACCCCAATGTCGGCCGCAGTTGCTCTTGCTTGGGATATCAGCTTTCGCTGCGTCGCCAAGTCAGAGCTGAGCAGGGCAGACTGCCACTATTCCTTGGAGTGATGTTTGTCTAGTTCGGGGCGCTCGGGACCGGAGCAGCCCCATGTTACATGATATGTTGTTGGAATTCAGCCACAGCAGGGGCACATGCTGTTATATCTTTCCGGGAAGATGATGTGGTACTTGTGTAGGTTAGGAAAGGTGTTCGTCTGTAGTTGTCGCCATTCCCTCGCCTCTGCCGCCGTTAGCTTACGGTGTGGTGGGGGATAGACTTGTCTTTGTGTTCGGAGAAGGAGGAGGCGCTCGCCGTACGTAGAGGGGAGAGGGGTGAGGTCGGGGAGGTTAGTCGCTCGGTTAGTATATCCTCGAGCTAGACTGTCCGCGGCCTCGTTTCCCTCGAGCCCCTCGTGCCCAGGAGTCCAAGTGATTTGGTTCTTGCATGTGGAATTTTGAACTTGTGGGGTAGTCAGAATGGGAGCGACGGAGTGTGGAAGTCTGCCAGAGAGGAAGAGGCGACACGCGGATGGGAGTCGGTAATAATTTTAACTCATTTCCCGTAGCATCGCCGTGCTGGATTGCGAGGGCAATTGCAGCAGTTTCTGCTACTGTGGGAGAGCAGTTTCGTAGGGAGGCGCTGGCGATTTCCTTGAAATTGGTGTCCAGGACGACCGCCACCGCGTTTGTTGAATCGGGGTACATGGCTGCGTCAACGTATACAGCATTTTGTGCCTGTCGATGTGTGCGGCGCAGATAGTCCACTCGAGCCTTTCGTCGTCCCTTTTGTGAGTCCGAGTGCATCTTCTTCGGGAGTGGAACTACATACACGCGTGTTCGTAGAGTTGAGGATAGGTCTCGGTTGTCCTGGACGGCGCGTATGTCAGCCGGGGAACCCACTCTTTCCAAGATTGCGCGTCCAGCTTTGGTGGTGAGGAGGCGTTCCTTTTGCGATGCTAGGACGGCTTCTCGAATTTCTTCTATTGTGTTGTTCAGTCCCAGGTCCTCGAGGTGGCAGTTGGCCGTGTACATCGGGAGGCCTAACGCATGTTTGTAGGCGGTACGGATGATGGCATCTGCTTTGTCTCGCTCATTCCCCAGAAGTGGTAGGAATGGGAGACCGTATGACAGGCGGCTCATAACTGGAGCCTGTATCAATCGAATTGTATCCTCCTCTCTCATGAGTTTTCGGTTGCGGGTGATGCGCAGAATCATGCGGGAGATCTGGAGGGCAGTTGTCCGGAGACGCTGTAAAGTGTGGTTGGCTTTCCTGTCGCGATGAAGCCAAAGGCCCAGGATGCGGACAAGAGGGACTTTCTTTATTCTCGTGCCTTCGAGGTAAACCTCGATGTCGCCGGGAGATTTGTAGGCATAGCCCTGAATGCGGATATTTTCGTATTTGTCGGGTGCGCAGCGGAGGCCGCAATTTGCTGCTTGTCTTTCTACGCAATTGACTGCCTCTTGTAGGGTGTTTTCTTTGTCGGCAAGGGAACCCTAGGTAGACCAGATGGTAATATCATCAGCGAAGATACTATAGCCGATGCCTTCAATAGCCTCGAGTGCTTTTGCCATGCCGACCATAGCTATATTGAAGAGAAGAGGAGAGATGATAGAGCCTTTTGGAGTGCCTTTGTTCGGTGTCTGCTCTGTGCCGGAGCGGACATCTCCCATGCCAATCGTGGCCGTGCGGTTGCTGAGAAAGTTTTGGATGTAGTTGAAGGTCCTGGGTCCGCAATCGAGGGCGTTGAGCTCTTTCAAGATGGCGTCGTGAGAAACGTTGTCAAAAGCGCCTTTCAGATCAAGTGCCATAATTAGGTGCTCGCCGCCTCTCGGGATGTTACTGAGTACTTCTTCCTTGAGAAGGAGGAAAGCATCTTGCGTAGAAAGGCCTTTCCTGAAGCCCATCATAGTGGGTGAAAAGAGGTTGTTGTCCTCTATGTAGTTTTGGAGGCGAGTCTGGATAACGCGCTCGTATAGTTTGCCCAGGCAAGATTTGAGGGAGATGGGTCGTAATGCTTCCAGGCTTGGTGGTTTGCCTGGTTTTGGGATAGTCACTATTTCGGAGTGTTTCCACTCTGCAGGGAGTTCTCCCGCCTCCCATAGGGTGTCATTTATGTACGTAGTGAGGACCTCGATCTGCGACTTGCCCAGGTTTCGAACCATCCCATTTGTGATCTTGTCCGCGCCAGCTGCTGTGTTGCGTGTGGCAGATCGAGCCGCGGCCTAAACCTCGGCAGTGGTAATGGGGGCGTACAGCCTCTCATTTGGGCCTCCCGTGTACGAGATTGTGCTGGGAGGATGGGGGGCGCCGATGTATTTGGTTTTGAGGGCGGTGAGGATAGCCGCGTCGTCTCCGGGGTACAGATGGGCGATTTTCTTGAGTGTACGGTTAGTGGCAGACCGCGATGTTTGCGGATCGACGAGGCTGCGGAGGATCGCCCAGGTGGGGGAGGTCCCCAGCGTGCCGCGTAGTGACTCGCAAAATTCCTGCCAATTCTGTTGAGAGAGGTGTTGTGCATACTCTTGTGCTTCTGCCGTGATCTGTGATATGCGGAGTCTGAAGGGACGATTGGGGCGTTGGCGTTTCCATCTGCGAACCAGAGTCTGTCCGGTCTGCCACAACTTCAGGTGACGATCGACCGCCGGATTATCGGGTGTGTATTATACTTCGGTGGTGGCCTCCTTGCGTGCTTTCCGAATCTGTTCACTCCATTCACTGATTGATTGAATGGGGTCTTCCGGAACGGGCTGTTCACGGTATTTAGTCCAGTCCGTGATTTTGGCTGTTCCCAGGGTGCGACGAATGTTTGCAGAGGTGTTAGACGTGCTTACGATGCAGTGGCTGCTACCTAAGCTCTCTCCGAGATTTGACCACGTAGCGCTATGAATGTTCTTGACAACTGTAAGGTCAGCGCATGAATCGCGCGTGACGCTGTTTCCTTCGCGGGTTGGGTATAAAGGATCAGTAAGTATTTCCAGGCCCAGGGCATCCAGAGCTCGTAGCACGCTCAGACCACGAGGCGAGTTCGTTTTGTAGCCCCATTCCCTGTAGGGGGCGTTAAACTCACCGAGTGCGATAAGCTGATGCGAAACAGCTAGCTGATCTGCCTCTTGAAGTAAGTCAGAGAAATCGGCCTTGGTTGCTCGTCGGGGGTGATACACGTTCAGAACGAAGGTGCTCTTGCGGCCCCTCTTGTTGGGAATGACCTCGAACATGTTGTAGTTGATCTCCTGTTCTCTCAAGGAGTGTTCGACCACCGTGATGTCCTTAGAAACAAGGGTGGCAACTTTTGGCGAGCTCGCGTTGTGGACTGTGTAATATCCTGGGAGAGTCAGCGCCGGGTTGGCTCCTACCTCTTGCAGGCAGATTATATCGGGTCGAATGGGGGTGACATTGATGTACTGTTTCAAGAGGCTATGTTTTCTCCTGAATCTTCGGCAATTCCATTGCCAGATCTCTAGGCGGTCAGGAGTGCCTGATTTAAAGGGCGGAGCCATCCTGGTGGCTGTTAAAGCTCCTGACAGATTCGTTGTCGCTACTCATAGCGACCGCCGCGGTCGCGGACCGATAGGTTTTTGCTCGAGGGTTGTCAGAGCTGGTAACACGTTTTCTGCTAGGGGCTTTGGTGTTTATCAGTGCTTGTAGGGTAAAAAATTGGGCGTCATGTGCGTCCAGGCGCGCGCCTATTTGTGCGATTTGGGCTGAGAGCTGGGAGGCGAATGTTGTGAGAAGGGGGTTTATGTTGTTCATTATGTTATTCAAGAGACGTCCCTCTATTTCTTCATATGTGTTGGGGAGGGGGGTGGTTGTCGGTTGGCGAGGTGTGGGAGTGGGTGTCGCCACTGGTGGTAGCAGAGGTATGGGGGAAATCTCAACTTCCCGGGGCGCAGGAGGTGGGGTAGGTTGAACGTGGGGGGTGGTGAGAGGAGTGCACTTGCGGGCTAGCTCCGCTACCTGGGATCGTAGCTTGTCGATAGTGTGTGCCATTTTTGCGCAGTCTGAGCATTTGGGTGGAGTGGATCTGTTTGAAGGAACAGTGGGAGAGTTCTTAACGAGCTCTGCCCAGCTCACCTTTTTGTCCGTGGCCTTGGCTTGCCCTTGGTGTGGCCGGCTAATTTCATTTTTTTGCTTGGGTGCAGGGGGAGGAGGGGTTGACCGGTTGGTGGAGGCGGACCTCGATCTGCTCCTACTGCTGCATCTTTGGCTGGATGACTCGTTGTCCGTGCTGATCCAGCGCGGCGTCCGAGTTCGGGCCTTGTTGTCTTTCCTGGACCGGTGTTGTTCCTCTATGGGTGGGGTGGAGGATCGGACAGATGGTGGCTTTTGCTTGAGTAGTTTGAACCGATTGGGGCACTCCTTGCTGCCGGTTTCTTGTGTTCCTCCGCACAGAGCACACTTCGGCAGGCACTTATGTCCGTTAGGAGGGTTTTGGGCTCTGAATTTCCTGCAGGCCACCAGGTCTGGTGTGGGGCACACATCGGAGCCATGACTCGGCTGCATGCACACATAGCAGAATTGTCGTGCGGGGCGGTACAGATGACAACGAAACTTCGCGCTCTTGAAGTACACAACTTTGGGGGTGGTCGGGTCGTTGAAAGTGATCAGCATCGACGATGTTTTTCCCATGCGTACGTCGTACGTCGAGTACGGTGGTCCCGCGTGAGCGGATGTATTGGCCCGTCTGAAGAGCTTCCGGTGACACTTGGTCCGGAATTCCGTGGATTACGCCCCGTCTGTCGTGCTCTGTGAAAGGTACGTAGGCGTTCAAGTCATGAGTGCGGTCTCCAAGGGACAGTGTCTTGATTTGTCGAAGTTCGTTGGCAACTTCTGCGTGCGGAGTGCTCGCTACGAGGATATTTGATCCGTAGTGGGGGCGGGGGAGGTGCCTTGCTTCCACCTGCTGCGGTTCTGGACAGGCGTTGCTTACTGCTTGGGCAAGATCGAGATTTGAGAAGTTCTTTAAAGAGAGTCCTCGGCGAGGTCGAATCACGATTTTGATATTTGTTTACAGTAGAGGCGGAAGGCGGACTCGAAGGTCGCGTTTCTTTTGCGTAGGATGTTTGTGATTTGGTGGGGGGTCCTGGGAGTCGGTGGTGCCCTGCACTTGGCTGTTGGTTTCAGTCCGGGCTGCTTTGCGAAGTTTCCTTTTATGATGTCTGCTCAAGGCTATCTTCCAGCCGTTGGGCAGAGGGGTAGTAGGCGGTGGCGAGGCCGGGGACGAACTGGTCGTCGGACCGTTTTCCATTCTGTCTTGAGAGCCGGTTAAGTCCATGTCGGAATCCAAGCCTTCATTTGTTGCGGGTTGCAGGGACGCCTCCGAGCTCATTTTCAGCGTCGCGCAGCGTGGCGCGGGGCGAGGCATGGGCTGGAGGACCGCCCTTGTTGTGCTAGGCACAACGCGAAAACTAGCGTTCCGCGCCTGGCTCGGAGCGTTAGAGTCTTTTTCGGGCAAAAGTGGTCGGAATTGCACAGAAAAACGAACACCTTCACTGACCGATTATGGGTGGTATCAGTCCATTTCAGGTCGAAAATTCGCCGTCCCGAGTAAAAATCCACGGAGCCGAGGTGAAGTGCGTCCGCTCGCGGCGTTCATTCGTTGGCTCTCCCCACGAACGCCAGCATAGCTTACGCGCCGAACGAACGAGCAGCAAGCCGCAATCTTCGTGGTGAACGCGCTTTGGATGTACGCTGCTTTGTTCGCCGCTCACCGCGTGATTCCTGCGTGCCCGCACGGCCCCACTGCGCCGGAACGAGACGAGCGGGAGGCGCTGCTGTCGCGCGCTATCTGTTGGGGCAGTGGCGTAAATTGCGAGTAGGAGGAGACGGGAGTGATTTGACTGGGTGCCGTCTGATGGCTCTACGTGCGCGCCAAGCGATGTAGAAAGGTTGCGGAAATATACTTTTCCACTCGCTTAACTGCGACTACTGTAGTTTCCATGCTCATAATTATTAATATACGCCAACGTACATGTATATAAAGCACCCTTATGAGACAAAACCGTATTCACTAGACGCGCCTTCGATCATTCCAAACATCTAGCTGGCGTGGCGGAGTGGTTAACGTGCTCGTCTCGCACTCCGGAGGCCCTCGCTCGATTCCCAAACTCGACTGATTTCCCACTCAGTTTTTTTAATGATGCTTCTGGGATATTCGCTCACAGCCAACGCCGCCGACGCGAACGACGACACCGGCTTTTCTGCGACACGGGGCCCTTAACGCTGCCACGTTCATACTAGCAGTTCCCCCTGAGTGTGCGCTGCTGCTTGTACAACTAGAAAACCTGACATTGTGAAGAGAGGAATCGCACTACGTAAATTGATGACGAATTTAAAATCAGAGCCTAATGACACATTTATAACTTGTAGCAGTGGTGTCTGTTATAGGATTAAAGAACGAGTCATCAAACCAGGGATAATAATAAGGATGCCAGTAACGAGAGATGGATAGCAGCACTTTTGTTTTACTGTTCATTTCAGACATATTTGGCTATTTCGGAACGCACTATAATGAGAAACAAGTCTAAAGAAATTTTTCGACGATGCGCAATAGCTGCAAATGCCTCACTGCTAATTACGACGAGAGGTATAATATTGGAGCCTTAAAAAGTGAGCCGAACACCAAGACATTCAAGTTTAAAGAGTTTCTAGAATCCGTCCCATTTATTCTGCAAGTGTGGAGGAGAAAGACTACTTGACTTAGTAGTCTGAGCATGCTTCCGCTACACAAACTTGTTCTGTAAATTTCCTGAAGTAACAATTGCGGCTTCCTCAGACCACGCGGTCGGTGTCGGAATCCGCAAAGCTTTCTACTTGAAAGCGGGACATTAGTTTATAGCTGAGGTCTAGAGAGAATCGAATCTTTCTCCGATTACTAGGAGGAAAACAGAGCATTCGTAGAGAAACCCTTCCCAGAGCGATCATGGAAAACAAAGGAAAACATCAAAATGCACATGCTGCACTAGTGAAGGTTAATGTGTAAAGTGCAGAAAAATGAAAGCCATTGAGAAGACAGCCATATCGATTGAAGAGCATCTAAACCAAATCAGCGTAGATCTGGATGCTGTCGAGAGGTTAATTAATGTACAGAAACTGCAAGGCATAGTTTCTGATAACATCACTGCAATAAGGCAAGAGGGTAGTAGAAAAACAGGTGGACCTCCCCGACGTAGTGAATGCAAGGCTAATCCAGTCCGCACTCGTATACCAAGACGAACACCTTAGCAGACGTAAACGGCTTCTCTTCTACAACAGCTGATAGCATGGCACACAAGGACGAATAAAAATAGAATAAACTACCGGAAAAAAAATTCAGTCCAGAAAAGTAGTTGGAACGTAGAGTGCACATAAAGAAAACAGTCAACTGAACTCGAAGTAAACTGCCAGTTAACTGTTCTGTAGTTCTGAAAATTCGATGTGAATAGCCTCCGAAACTTGCTGCACGCCGTCTTAACGGCCTTATTTTTTTTTCCGCGCTCCAACTTTCCCAGTGAGAAGTTTCCTACCCATACCACCAAAAGTTCTATACGGTTCCTTCACGTCGGCTTATCGGCAGTTATTTCGTCACTGGAACCTCTTTGTTCGAGAAAAAGAGGCGAATTTTTGCACTTCATTTCTTTCTGAAGAGTCGCCTGCTAGTTTATCATCACTGCGCAGCACTTTTCCAAAAGTACCTTGTTAGGGAGTGCTAGTTTCATTCTTCAGGGGATTTAGCCCCGACTTAACTGGTGGTGCTGGTTTCGGGTGGTCAGAAAGGCGCACAGGAGGAGCCAAAAACTACTCCCCTCATAAATACGCTTTCCATGCGGGATACGGCTTTTTAGAAGCCCGAATAAAAGGCAGAGAGCAAAAACAAAGCTAAAAGATGAGAAGATTCCTGTTAACATTCATGTTAAGATTCCTGTTAAGGCAGTCATCGCCATTTTCATAGGCGTGTTTTTGGCTGAATACTGAACATCAAGCTGAACATTCGGGAGTCATCCTGAGGATTTTTCTTCTTTTCTTCCCGTTCTTATCAGCATCTCCTGTTCATCTACTGGCGACATGAATTCCTGAAGGCTCTTTCTCGCTTCTTTCTGTTGAAAAGAGAGTGCAGTCGCATCCACCGCGAAAAAATGAGTGTTGTGTCTCGCATGCTGGATTAAGTAAAAACAAGTTGTAACTGAACTTGGCAATGCGTATAATTCCAGGTACATTGGAAAACAGAAATGTTTAAAAACAAATTGTGGAACACGGAGTTGTAACTCACTATAGCACTTAAACCAGACTGCTTTAAGAGAAATAATTTGAACAAACGTCGTATCAGCAGTTTTATTGTCGTTGTTTTTTGTTCCTCACGGGACCTAAAATTTAACTACATGCCACAGCAATCGCTCGGTTGATGAAACCGAAACCTATACAGGGCCAATAATAAAATCAACTATATATTATTTAGCCATTGATGGCAAAAACATTCCTTTAGCGGTAGTATGAGAAGCCATTCGTTCGCTCTTGCCTGTGGTGCTAATATATAAAATATGCTGTACACAGACGGAAAACTGGGCTCCAAGGGTATAGGAGAAGCCGAGTTAGTAAACAGGAGGCTTATTGGTCACATGTAGATAAGAAGAAGGTATTTCAGAAATAATAACGAGAAAATATGTTTTACATGGTATTGAGTTCGAAAGTAATTGGACAACAGAACTGAGACGCACTGTTCATAACAAAACTCCAGGTGCTGAGAATTAGTTAACACCCATAAAGTGTAAACAAAATAAATGAGTATTACACTTTGCCTATCAGGTGCGTGACTAGAATTACGCCTGAAAGTAACGAAAAGAATGGAACTTTGATTTAAGCTTTTATGATATTTGAGCTCTCTGTGTTAAAAATTCAGCGCTCCTGGAAGAAATCTCAAACGAAGATTACAAATGCGAAAATTATCCGCCAACAAACTGCGATGTAAAAAAGCTCTACCGCGTTCTGGGTAGTTGTTTGAGGGCGAGAAGCGAGTACCCTTGGTGCCTTTCCTTGACGTATAACTTTGCAAGAACTACTTTTAGTATAACGAAACAAAACTTATTTTCCAGCAGTTGATACTTTTTGCATCCGCGTGCTTTTTTCGCGTGTGGCCGGAGTTTTGTAATAGCATCTTATTGCAAAGTACATACAGCACTAGTTGAATAATGATTGAGCACACCATATTTAACCTTAAGCGGCGCCATTCTTTCCGAAAGTCATGAAGATAAGAAGGAAGGTGTGCAAGGTAAAAAAGAATATTGATTGTCACCACCACAGAAAAATGAAAACCTATAAATATGAATACATCATCATGCATATTAATTTAGAGATCGTAGTCTTTGTGTTGAACAATGTTCTTGGTCAATATTTGGGGAAAATTTTCTTCATTTTCTGCGCTTCATTCAGCAGACGCGGAATTTATGCTAATCAAACCGATGCGAGACCCAAATAAGGAGCCAATAATCAGTAAATAAGAAGTACACTGATTTTATGCCTCGGCGAGGCGTGCTTACTAAAGAAGGTAGAAGAGAAAAAAACTCTATTAGGAGAACACCGAGACGCTTAAATATGAAATGATGGCAGATATAAAAGTTCAGAAAACGGGCTGTTTTACGTAAAGGAACGTACTTCCAACTGGGGACAAAATTCCCCAGGGCGCATCCCCAGGAACAAATGTGGATAGCTCAGTTATTAGACATTTGATTAAAGCCAAAATTGCGGAAGGGATAGACTCACGTGCTTCAATATTTTGCAGTACAAGCAGATGTCCTTTAGCAGGCTTGACACCTATCGACCACAATCGCTCCTTCAGCGCCCTGGACACTTCTGTTCCCGATGGCATTATCGGCGTCAAATGAAATGTGAACAGCGTAGCGCGTGGCCAAAGGTCTAGTTACACGGTGTGCCTGCCATCACCAAAGATATGCGCAGTAATTCGGTCTACGATTTCTTTGCTTCTCTTTTTTTACGTTCTTTTTCTCGCTTTGCCCCTGGAGCGCCGCATTCGCGTACTTTACACCGAACTCAATTTGCGCAGTGCGGTTCCCCTGGTGGCAGCGGCTGTGGCCCACGTGGGTGAAGTGAGCGCTCTTAGCTTCCAGGCCGGGAGCACCATGATTTTGCTTGCATCATTACTCTGTAATCGGTGCCTGATTGCGATGCGAACAGTTAAAGAGACCGATCGGGTTGCGGTCGATGGAAAGTGCGAATGTGGCGCTCCACTGGCGAAGCGAAAAAACTAACTCAAAGAAAACCGAAGCAAAGCTATCGCAAATCGGTTGAGTGTGCCTACCTCAGACCACGATGGGCAGACGGCATAAGCTGTACCTTTGACTACGCACTCCGTTGTTCCCATTTCATTTGACGCACATAGTCTTTAAAAAAAAACGAGCATAAAAGCAGCGCAAACCGCTTCGAATAGCGATATACCGTTTCTTGAACGCATGACATTCTTCAGCGAGAGGCTCACCACACACTTTCGCATTATAATCTTCGCATTTAAAACTCCTACACGTTGAGAGCGGTATCAAAAGGGAATACGAAACAAAATGAAGGAGAAAATGACAAACATGCCAAGGATAACAAGCCAGAAGTCGTATTAGATGCCTGCCAGCAGACCTTCCATGGTGGCAGATCGTCTTTGCAGAGTGGTTTAAGCGCTTCGAAGGCAAACTTGTTAGTATAAGGGGCTTAAGCACCTGCGACTAGCTAGAGTAGGAAGGAATAGTGGCCTCTCTTGCTTCTCTGAACCTCCGCGAAGCCTCTTTAAGTACATACAACAGCCGAAAATATCGATGGACGGAGAAGAAGAAACAATAGATTGTCTACGAACGTTCTAGCTGTAAAAATTTTCATGAAGATGCACTTTTCTTTTTTTCACCGAATGCTCAGAAACCAAAATCCTAGACTAACTACAAGAGGAGGCAGAGACGACGGATAATTGGAACGTTATGCTAAAGGAAAAACAGAAATATATTACAAGCCCAATTCAATTGCCTCTAGTCACACAACACTAGCTATGTGCGGTGTTTTCGGTGCTCGCTGCCGATCATGTCCTTGCCAGATAAGTGCGCCCAACATTTTAGCCCTGAGCCTAAAGTCTGCTTTAGCTTCCTGCTTGTATGAAGTACGACTGTTACGCATTGATGGCGTACCAAGACAAACAAAAATGACATTTTGGTGTTTTTGTGACTTTACCGGTGTGTGTAAAAAAGGGTTGACCGTAAATTGGGGACCGCGCTGCGAGTTACGCACAGGACTATGATAGGTGTATGTAAAGTTGGGATGCAGGATGAAGGCAGAGCGGGCCATGAAAGAAGCGCGAGTTAACGACAACCCAGTTGAAATTATGAAGAAAATATAATTGGGAAGGAGACATCCAGTATGCGCCTGGGATAACAGACTGTATTAAAATCGAGAGCAAGAGCAGAAGGGGGCGGTAGAGAGTGAGGTTAAAGGATGAGGTCAGGAAATTGGCAGACGTAAGATAATGTCACCGTATCTTGCTAAGAAAAGGTTTTATTGGTTTAATATCGGAGACACCTTTGTCCTGCAGTGTACGTAGATTGATGGTTATGGTACAGGCGCTAACTTTTTCTTTTTATTATTGTTCATTATTATATTGCGAGGGCATCTGGGACCAAAGAATTGCATGACACAAACTATTTTTCTTCTTGTCAAGGCGTGGTCAAAGACACATTTCACAAGCATGTAACCCTAGAAGAAGCCTCGAAACAGGCCAGCGGAAAGCTTGTACCAATTGTATCACCAGCGGGCACTCGGCGGCACTGGGGATTTAACCCCGCACCTCCCGATTGTGAGACGGTTACTCAAAGCACTAGGCCACCTCTGCGGTAACTATACGCTTTTCAACCCTGGCTCTATAAGCTATACCTTTGACATTGGCCCCACCTTTTTTTTTCGCAACTCTGAAATCTGACCACACATAAAGAAATAATGGTTTGTTGCATCTATTTGTCTCAAAATCCCTTACTTTTGACAATCTCATGCGAAACCCTGTTCCACGAGTTCAAAATCGACGAGTAGCCGAGCTGCATTGCTCTTATTGGTAGCCGCCCAATACGTGTCACTTGTTGTCGGCTGCCGCCATTTACACCGAGCAGAACCATGTTAATTCTGGTTTAAATGGCGCACCACTGTGCTTAGGTGCATCGACGAACACGTTAATAATAAAAGCAGCAGGCATCTGTCATCGTCTAGCTGCCACTATCCGGGGAGGTATCCGCCCAATACTATCTAAACCCCTGTGAAACGCAGTTTCTCTTTCTAGGCTGGTTTTCTGATGCTTTTTCTCATGATCTGCTTGGGCTACAGCATTTCTCTTGGTAGCATTGTTATCAGAAATTTCACGCAGTGTTTTTGAACTAGGATCATTAATTCATAAAAAATTAGTTCTTTTTTGTATTTCTAACAAATCTTAAAGTGAAATTATGCAGTAAATTGCCTGTAAATTAAAATTCCATGCAATATTTTTCATAATCTCAGTTCTGCAGTATGCTCTCTGTAATCTTCAATATCTGGAAAATAATATCTCCCTAGCGCTTGTCGTCTCTGAAAAAACGGTCAAATGCAGTAAACATTGATGTTTTCAGATAATCGCCTTTGAACCAAGAAAAAACTGTTTTATTACAATAGAGGTCTCTTTAAATAAATGCTGACGCATTTTTTCAATAGCTACCAGCCTAGTAGCCCCCTCCACCATCCATGCTTCTTCTCTGTGATAGCTGCCTTGCCTTCCGTGTTCCTTAGTGGCCAGTCGTGTAGCCCTCTCTGCAAAGTGCAGTCGCCGCCGGTCAGCTTCGCGCAACCACTGGACTGTGAACTGTGCTCGAGAAACTCCGAATGACCTCAGAACGTCAGCTCGATCAATGCTGCCTTCATTAAAAAGTTAGCACGACATCCATGGTCGCTGATTTCGGCGTCTTGAAACAAAGAAAGAGATTATTTGGAGTGCGCTCACGGACAACATTGTTGAACGCCTCATTCGCGTTCTGTGTCTTTCCATGGAGGCATTGCTGGAGAAGCTTAAGTTTTGAGAGTCCCTGAAACACTGGCCTCACTGCCTCTATCACCGCAGCCGGGAGGGAATCCTTGTGGACGTAATATGTGAAAGCTTCGATGCAGACAGGCACGTGTTGGTCGCGTCATCCACCCCTGAATTGTGTTGCGAAGATTTGGCGTCATCGGAGATCGACTTATGCCAGTTTTAGTGGAAGCGACGCGACGTTTTTTTAAAGCACTTCTTTGTCTTCGTCATTGAATTACCGCTAAATAACCAGCACCGAAATAAATACAAATTCGATTGTCCGCGGAATTACGCCAAAGCACGAGCAAAATGCCTCGCGTTGCCAGTAATCCGGCTGCGTCTGAGGATTGATTGAACTAAATAAAATATGATAGCTAGCTTTTCACGATGGCCCAATGAGTGACAGCCATCCCGCTACATATAAAAAGTAGGCGTTGCAAAAAAAAAATATTTTTCACTTTAGGAGAGGTACAGATCCTGAGCACGTGTCAAAGGGGGCTGCCACCAAGGTTTCGATTTGAGGTAAATATTCCGTGTGCGTGTAATTCAAACACTGAACCATAATAAGGAAAGAGTATGGATTTTAAATTACACAAAAGGAAAGATCGATTTTTTTTTTCAGGAAATGTTGCCTACCCCGTTCTCTAAAGGTTTAGCGTCCCGTAAGCGCATTCCTCGTCAACTCCTGGAGCGAATGCTGCTCCCCTTCAATGCAGCTCCACCCTATTATCTTCTCCACCGCAAATTTCAGGCATGCCTGTTTCTAAATTGTGCATTGCTACGCAAATATCGCTCACTGCGTGCGCCAATTTTCTACCTTTGCGCCATGCCTTGTCATCGTTTTTATGGAGTTCATGTTCCACCGTAGATACATGTTATGGAGCTATAATGGTGGCCGCCTGTTCGAGAGAACCATGAATGGAATAGTAGCCGAATATCAAATGCCGGTTGCTAAAGGTAATCATTCTGGAAGTGCTCTAGCTAAGCTTTAAAGTCAAACAAATCACGGTGTTTGCATATTTTCAATAAGCTAGAAAAACGGCAGTAGCGGCTATTGATCATACATAACAATGCCCAGCCACTGGTCGCCTGGTCTGTTTTTGTTGTTTGATAAATGTTAATTTTGACTTTGGGGGACAAACACGGGCCGTCTTTTCTGCATGAATATCGTAAACTGACAGGAGAAATCAGGATGGCTTGCAGAAAGTATAGTGGAATAAAACTTTAGAAAAGGCTATGGAAAGATAGGAAGGGTTGTGTTGAAGTGTGTTTGGCGATGACTGTTGCCTAGTAGAAAAGAAGCGGTAAATTATACAAATGGAAATTTGAACTAATGTGTGACTGATACCTGAACGACGAAAATGCGAACTCAGACTTCAAACAAGCAGCGATGCGTTACGCCCAGCTAGTTGCAATGCGTACAACAATGCGTATCTTATATTTGTTCTATACAGGAATACTTCTCTTCCGCTTCAGTCCCCCAGCAGCGTTGAAAAGTACGCATCAGCTGAACACGCGAAGGTGTAATTAGTGATAAATTACCCTCTTCACTTAACCCGGCTCTTTGAGGGCACTCAAACGAAATGTGAAGGGTTCTTTTCCCCAGAGATGAGGAAAAAGCGAAAGAGAAAAGGAATCTTACTTAGCGCAATTAAAAACGCTGCATTCTGAAGAGCCACTTTAATGGAAGCAGGACTCAAAGAGTAAAGAAGACGCAGGCTTTTGATAACCTTGTTTTTTTTTATAAATTTTATCGCTTTTGAATCTCCACAAAGTGAAAGCTTTGGTTGCATTCTTTTGTCCGAACTTTAAGATCACAATTCATTTTAGGTTCTTTTCATCCACGCGTCATCACCTTGCTAATTCAAGGGTTCTTGCTTTCTCGGACACAAGCCAGTGGAAAGCCACTCTATTTAAGCAACCACTGCTTAGAAGCACAAAGTTGTTATTTCGAGTGCAGTCTAGCAATAGTGAAGGTGAACAAATACTAAATTTACAACGAACCTATTTGGCTGATTTTCTCATCATACAGAATATTTGGCGTTATGTTATTTCCCACTGAAAGTGAAATTGGGGATCATTACAGCTTGTTAGTGGAAGTATTCCAAGAAAAAGCTTTTTTTATATATTAGACGACCTGTGTAGCATAACACAACTCCACGTATGGTTCATTATTGTAATTTTGTGAGCGCACTCACAGAAAATTTTTATTAGCGATTTACGTTTGCAGGATAATATAACATGGTGTCCATTACCACTGCTTCAAATCAATGAAATAAATTTACAGCGCCCCGATTTATTCCTACTCGGCCAAATTAATTAAAAAAAATAATGGCTTTTATGCACGGTTCCCTACTTCTTCATGGCACCATTGCGACCGCTGAAAACGTTACAAGCACTATGTGACCAAGTCAAGTCCTTAAGTTTTGCACTATGCGACCAATTTCTTAAGTCTTGATAAAAAAATTTAAGAATGCAAAAATGAATAATACAAATTTAGCTAATTGTAGTTTGAATGCCATGCGAAAAAAATAATGAAACGAAATTACAAAACACAATTTAATGCAGTTCTTTCCATTAAGCACTAAGGTCGACTCTCTTGTTTCTGCATTGACATAAGTGAAAAGTGAGCCTTGCGAAATTTTGTACTGGAACCATCCACACAATATATTGCTAAGTAAAGCCAGTTTTCAATCACGCAATACAGTTGTACCTCTATTCAATTTCATTGCTCTAAATTTCCTGCTGAATTCTAGCAGACTTTGTTCTACGTGCCTTTAGATTATTTTCTTTACGGGAAATTACGAGAAGATACTTCACGCGAATAAGCAGTTTTCTAGAAGAGAATATTTAAGATTCATTTTAACACCATATTCATTAATGCCAGAGCATTCGAGTTCACGTCTGGCGTGATATAAAACGTCTGACGTCAGGAAGCTCCGTTTTGGTCAAGAGAATTCCTGCGGCCTTTTTACTTCATCGCAACCTCCACACTGTGGCAGGTGGCATCTGGCCACCAAATAATTAGCCACCTGCACACTTTGCCAGGTGGGTGTCAGACTAGTGATTACTCGAGAGCAAGACTTAATGATTGAAGCGACCTTGTGATGTTAACAAAACTGGTTCTTCAGGCTGCAAAGCCTACTAAAATGAATGAAATTTCGATATCGAACATGGATGAAGAAGCAGATGAGGGCTACTCGTAGGAAATGAATGGGGAATGTGAATTGTGAATGTGGAGGCACCTGCTGATACAGACAGCAGTCCGAATATGGCGCATGATGAGCCGGCAATTGAAAACAATTTAACGCAAGCACGCACAGAAGTTGAAATAGAAGTTGAGCCAAAAGTGAAATCTAATGCTAAGGCATTCCACTCTTAGGTGACCTCAGCATCCCCATAGTTGTGTTACATTGCGGCATCGCATCGCGAATAAAAAAATAGAGCAGTCATTTTCCTCCCCTGGCGCGCACTGTTACACGTTTAGCGTTATTGCTCGAGTGATAGTGCATTCAAGATATTGACATTAACTGCAAGTCTGGAGATCACTGGAAGTTGAGAAAAAAATGAAATATTTCTGATCGCGGTTTTCTTAAGCGCGTTTTTGATGCCAATGAATTATTTTACAAAGAATAACAAGGTTATAAAAGAGTTGTAAACATGACACAGTTTCTGTGCAGCCGTAAAACTGCTGAAAAAGAAAGTGAACTACGGGCAAGTTTGTTTTTCTGGAATCGTGTCAAGTAACTATACAAATTAAACCGGAACGCCCAAATCAAATATGAAAAGGTAGACAGATAAAGAGAGGGGGTAAAGGCAGGGATGTTAACCAGGAAGGCTGCCGGTTGGCTACCCTGCGCTGCGGAAAGGAATGAGAGCATTAGAAAAAGAAAAAAAGAAGAACGAGAAAAACAGTCAAAATCTGTCAATCACGGCAGTTGTTCGTAAATAAACAAAACAGTGCCTTGTAAGCCAAGATGGCAGTCCACTGTTGTGGCCACGGACCTAGAATTTTTGCCTCTGTGAAAAGGCGACAAAGTATAAAGGCTGGGCGAAAAAAAGCACTGCAAAGCGCCACACTCAGAGAGGGTCTCCCCGAAAGGAGAAATGAACGTGCAACCCATTTCGATCAGAACTCAACAGAAAGTCCAAGCTATTCAATCTTAAATTTGCATTTTTTATTATTTTTATTGCCCGCATTAAGAAAAGTAACTTATAATCTTTATCGCTTAATTCTAACTTGATGACCTATTCTGCTTTCTTTCAGCAGTTGATTTAAAATGTAAAAATCTGAATTTGCCTGACTTCTGTGAAATAATGTCGTTGCTTGGGTAAAGAACGGCTTGTCGGTAAATTCAGATTTCCTATTCTCTTGAGCCCATGGAGCAAGACCTCAAGGCCAGATAAATATTTTTCGAACTGCCGGCCCATCAGCCTAACAAAAGGATCATCTATAGACTGATAATTATTCAGGCAGCGAAAGCAGGTCACCTCCAATGCTACATACATAAATTATCAAGTTGCTAAGGAAAAAGAAAGTACACTGTTGAAGCTACGTCACCACTCAGGCGATTCAAATCTCTTTTGTAAGGACGTGCTATGAATGGCTACTGCGATGAACAGTCCTCGTTAGCCTGTAGCCCAAGTTTTATTTTTGTGACCACCTCGTGACGACGCCGGCAGAAAAAATAAAATTTCTGTGAAAAAAGAGGATCTTTTCTCAGTGCACTGCAGCGCATCGGATTTGTTTTCCCAGAAGCCAGAATACAAATGCAGTCGCACAACGGCCATGCGGCTCAAGCAATTCTCTCAGGGCACAATTAAATAATATAAAGTGTTAAACAACCCTATTGCAAAATGTCTGCAGGTTTGAATAGGTCGACAAATAGGATTATGGCACATTTCGTTTAACATTATAGGATGAAGCTTCCAAAGCGATTCAGCCTTTGAGTGCTCCTTAGTGGAGGGCTCCGTATAACTTCGATTACCCGTGGTTAAATACCGTGCACTTACATCACACAGTGCATGCAAGTCGTGGGTTTGAACCCGCCCGCTACGGTAGCACTTCGATGAAGGAAAAGTGTGAAAGGTCCGTGTACTGTGCATTGTTAGTGCTCGTTAAGAAACCCAGGTGGTCGAAATTATCCGGAGCCCTCTACTACGGCGTCTCCCATAGACTGAGCCGCTTTGTGACGCCCATCCTATAAAGCTAAACCAAATGTGCCATAATCCTAATTGTGGACCCATTCAAACCTAATACCTTTTTCAGTAAGCAAGAGAGGGAAACTTTTACGAAAATCATCCCGAAAGACGTATTTGTCCTGAGGCTGCAAAAAGGCCAGGTTCAAGGCTACACATGTACCCAGGTCTTGAAGAAAAAGACACTGCCTAGGATGAAGCCGTCACTCTCTATTATTGAGGCCAAAGGTGTCAAGTAAAGACTGGCTTTCCTGCTAAACAACACTGGACAGCTATTTAGGAGCAGCTAATTGAGGTGTGCTGAAAACGACAGCTAATCTAAAATGTACAGTAGTACTACGCGGTGTTAAGTTCATGCACAAAGCTTTAATCACGTTTTATTTGCGGACTGTGACTAAAGAAATGGACTTTAAAACAATGTATACTATCTGTGCTTCACCTAGACGTCACCACTTTTTAATGAGAACACCAAAGGTTTAGTTGCTACAAGGTTTGATACATTAGGGCCTCACATTTATGAACCTTCTCTATCTAGGCAAAGGGGAGCGTTATAAACCCATCATGCATCAAGACATCATTTAAATTACTTTCCCGCCTGAATATATTTGCAGTTTTTCTTCCCCAATATCTTTTATGGGCGCTGCAGACCTCTTCTGTTGCCAAAACATTATATATCGACCTGAAATAGTGAGAAGATGGAGGAATAAAACTTTTCTGACGCGTCCTCCAAATAAATGACGCTTGGCATGCATTTCTGTTTTACGTTAAAAAACCGTAAAGCTACATTTCAGTTTTTCGTAATGTTCATGGCAATAACAAAGGGTTCATTGAATCACCAGTCTTGTGACTTGAGGCCGTCTGAAGGCGTAGATGAATTTTAACTTCATGCTTTTGCATTTCTATCATTCGCTTGGTTAAGAAGTTACTCGTATAAAAATTTTTATTAGCATCGACTTGTATTTCAAACAACATATCAATCTTTTATGACCAACTCTTGACAATAATAAAAATCATTTCTCTTGCTTGAAAACTAAATGTCATCTGAGAGGCAACAATTACCGTCACAGTCGATGCACCGAGAGAATATTGTGCGATACTTATCGGTTATTGCAGGGAGATGGTAAGGGAAAACCCGGAACCTTTCATTAGCTTACTTTTTTTTCTTCTTGTGCTTTGGTTGTGCTTCAGAGACTGTCTCTTTACTACTAACTTGGTACCCGCACAGGGCGCTTAACTGGGTGCCGTTATGAGTGGAAGTTAAGCAGAGCCTAATGACTGACTACTGCTATGTACTCTTTCCTTTTGTGGCGTTAAAGTGTCCGAAATCACAGTACCGCAGAATGATCCGTGCTTGGGATTTTTTCATTCGACGTCAACAACGCCATTTCCCCCCTGGAGAAGATGAGATCATTGCATCCATCCCATACATACACGCCCCGTTCACGCTAACGCTCACAAAATCGTGCCTAAATATACGTATGTACATCGTCCACTCTCAATCTCAGCTGCTAATGGCATCATTTAAATTTGCTTTTCGTTGTTTTCGAAACAGTCCCTAATTTTACATCTGGTAATTTTAACCCCTTTGGTGAAGTTTGTTTTGACTGGCAGCAAAACGCACTTTCTGGGAAGATAGCAAAAGCGCCTTCGAGTATTTTTCAGCCCGAAACGGTAAGAGAAGACTTAACAAGCACTTTGAAATGCGAAAAAGTAACTTCCGGTCGAAGCTATTAAAAAGAGGTTGAGTTGGTTGAGCAGCGGCCTTAATGTTGGCGTTTCATCGGTGGGCTCTTTTCACCCGCGGTAATGTCGTCTCTTGCAGCGGTACTTCTTTTTCCTGCTTACTTATTCCCCACTTCATTTTTCATTTGTTATTTCTGCCAGATACTCATGCCTCCATTTGCCACGAAACTCAGCGACTGTGTTCTTACCTTTGCTGTCGTCGTCAACAAAGAGAGGCACTCGGAGAAGTCGAGATCGGGGTTCCGCGCGACGTTATAGAGAGGGTTTCATCTTGCTTCGCCAAGGGCAAGTGGCCTTTTTTAATTATTTATTACATGCTACATGACGGCAGCGTTACAGTTTTGGGACGCGTGCCTATTAAGGCGAGGTCAAACAAACCTTGTATACGTCCTTAGTGCGCCACTGAATAATGAATAACTTCGTTGACCTTTGATGTAGCCATTATATGGGGAGCACATAGTGTAATGTTCGTTTTTTTTGGCTTGGAAGCACAACGTAATACAAATGTTATTCTTTATCTCAGAAACAAGTTGGTGCATTATTGTATCAGCTTCTATGGACATCAAAATAATTGCAGGCGATGACTTTATACTGCAAGCTTTACCTTCGGGGTCAAATTCATCCGTCTGTAGAAAAAAATATTATTTTTGTTCGCCTCAGTGCTTCTCCTTCACATAAATTTGTTGTTCTTGAAGTACCACTGACTCAAGCCGCACGCAAGGAGCTATGGATGTCTATACACTTTGCCGCATTTAAAATGGACAAGTAAACGTGTGAAGGTTTTAAATAGAAGCTTATTTCTTGGGGTATAATAAAAGGGCGTTTACCTTAGTGACTGCAATTTTTATTAGTGTTTTGCTTACTTCTCGTTGAAAACATTTTTGAACTTTTGGCATATTGTGTCTGGCTGAAGCTGGTTTCTTACCAGCGACCGCTGCCTGCAGAGAGTATTTTAACGCGCTGAGTCTAACAAGAATCACGAGTTCTGCAAATATGTTTTACAGCGCGGAGCCATGGGTCTTCTGGGCACGCTTAACGAAGTCTGACTTTTTTTGTATAAATGATGTGCGTTGGAGCGTGCGGATAGGCAAAAAAGCCATTTTCTTTATCTTAGTCTCAGCTGGAAATTTGTAAGCGAATATTTTATAATACTTTCATGCAACGAAAACTCCACCGAATGTCGAAGTTCAGCAATCGGACCACCAATATGTTTTCAATACAAAACATGCATGCTAATTACAGTGAATAAAAAGTTAATGGCTTTAACCTAATCCCTGCACCGCTAATGGCGAATGCTATTTCATGTTGTTTCATCACATTTGCTTAATATTAGATTCAAAGACAGCTTTCTTGTGTTAAGCATAATTTGTTAAATAAATATTATATATAATTTTTATAAACCTGTTACGCATTCTTCCTTAGTCTTGCAAAACAAAATAATATTTGGCTACTCTCGTTTGCGAGAAACACTATATATGCTCCCACAATCAACGATCGTTCATTACCTATACTGACCTCACTGTCTCAATATTTTTGTCCGTTAAATTTTATTGCCTTGAGAAATATCTGGAGTTTGAGGGCCCCTTCGGAGCACAGTACTATTTGGACGGAATCAATTTTTTTCTAATCTAACAGAATAAATCAAGGTCCAAAGCACACGGTAGCGGTGCTCTCATTTTCCTCTTTAATGAACGCCATTCCCTGTATTTTGCCTCTTGTACGTGAGCTTATAATTTAACTATACAACCTGTGACTACTGCGTTGGAAAGTTAGTGCGATTTAATGGCCATCGCACTACAGTCTTCAGTATTTTCGCTTTGTTGTTCTCGCTTTGTACGCAAATTTCAGCGACTATCCTAAAAGAAAGTGTTGTAAACACGGTACTGACTGGGGTCATTTTATGAAATGAAATTCACTAGGGTAGGTATGCCGGCTAGTTGCGCACCAGGCCCTAAAAGTGCTGCGCAGCGCAGATAAAATTTGACACAAGCGCGCTGCCTGCCAATCTGTCTTTGTGTCGTTTTTCACTGTTGCGCGGCAATTTTTCGTTTTAAAATGTGTTGTAAATAGTTACGTTAGATTATGTTATGACGGTTAGGGGCACGCGACTCAGTTTGCAATTACTCTGCTGGCAACCGGCCAGTCGTCGCGATGTGGTTGCCTGCGGCCGCTTCACACAGCCGTTACGTTCTTGACATCAGCTGCGAGGCGTCCATGTTGTAAGTAATAACTCAATTGTCAGCATGGCGGTAGCTTTGCTTCTGCTTACGGCGCTTTCACGTGAGCTTTTTGCCCTAGCATTCTAGTTGTCCTCTTAGAAAGCAGTTTTATCTTGAGTTCGACTCATTGTTCTGCTCATGGCCGTTGGCTTGCTGGCTGGTGTGGTAAACTAGAAGTCAGCTGCCGAAGGTGTCTACTTATTTTTCGGCATTGAAGTAGTCGTCTTGGTAAGACCCATAGATTATGCAGCTGCGTGGACGTTTGGTGCTTGAATTTTTTTCAGTGCACAGTGGACGCCGACTCAACAAAACAGCTCATAAAAGCTTGTCAGATCGTCACAAAAGCATTAAACAGGTGTGATACCCTCGCCCTAAAATAGAAACATTTGCGCAGTCTTTCTTGATCTGAACCGAAAAAAATTGGAATGGCCTCCCTAATGCCACTGTAATAATAAAAGGCACGGTTTTATTCGAACATAAGTTTAAATCATTGGACACATTTTTGGTTTTCTTGTACCTTTCCCTTCAAACGTTGATCTATTGTACTTTGTTTTACTACGCGGCTTTTATTGTTCTCCAATCTGTTATCAAATTATAATCCACCGTTCAGCGCTTCCTCCTCTTTTTTTCTTGTTCGGTTTCTTGTTTTTTTTATTTACAAAAAGGATTTGATCGTTTTGCATTTTAATTTTGTGAGCTGTTAGCATGATTCAATTGTATTTTCAACCTTGATGTTGGCATTTTTCAGAATATGGTCCTCTTTGTTGCTATTTCTGTACAACACAACCCGCATATAATGCCCCTTTTTGGGGTCTTTGAGGTACTAAAAAAAAACAAATAAATTTGTATTTCGTTTTAATAAACCTTCAAATTTTCATATATTTTAATTATACATATAGATAAGCAATTCATTTTGAAACCTGTGCATCGCATTAACATAGACATCAATACTGCTCTTAGCCTACCTAAACCAAGCCTCAGAAGGAGGATCATAAGGCGAACGAAATGAAGGAAAACCTAGCTTGCATTGTGCAGTAAAAGATGTGGAGGAAAAGAACGCTCAGGTCCCTAAAAAACGCACACGTGAAACATCCTAGCAAATGCGTAAATATACAAACAATCAATAAAATGTCCTTTTTGCGGCTGCTTATTTTTCTCCCGTTCCGACTTGCTTTTCGCATGTCTGGATGGAAATCAGACGCGACCAATGCGTACCGCCAGCTTCAACGTAAGGCCGAAAAAAGAAAAACCAAAAAGAAGGAAACCAACTCTCCATTTTGGTTCCAGGATGTCAGGTTGTCGTCTTCATGCGCGCAAAAATACATGTGTCTGCCCTGCTATGCTCTCGAACGATTTACATAAAGACCTGCACGCTGCGTGGAGCGTGTTTGAGAAGAATACATCCAGGACGCCTCCGCTGTCTGCCGCTGGTCCTCGCCTGCGCTCGAAGACATGTACTAGAAAGAACGAAGATTCAAAGAAAAAACATTAAGGATAGTAAAGAGGAGAATGTCGCACAGTTTTCTCGTGAAAAGTGCCAATACCGTCACCTTGAATGGTTTCCATTTTAATGCAAATAGAGGAACAGCGTGGGCGGGCTTTTTTGCGAGTTGAGAAGGCCAACATAAACCGAAATCTGTAATGGTAGACCGGACAAATTGGCCGCCGCACTTTTAAGCAATATTTATTCGAAACCGCCTCTGGGTTTCCATGAGTTCCCTGTCCTGAAATGGAGAACAACAAAATCTCCTCCACTCGGATAGGCGGGTGCATTCCGCGAAAAACTAGGCTTGAAATTTTAGGAAGCGATCAGGGGGTCAGCCCCGCATATTATGCTTAAACTGAAGAGGGATTGATAGGGAGAGAGGTTGCTTTCATTCGTCCTTGCGATGGCTGGCGAAACTCGTTCTGTTCACAACCCTAACTCCACGTATTTTGCGTGCATTCTATTCTCATAGTTTCCCATATGTTGAGCTTCATCAAACGGCAGAAAAGGTGCTTCAGATTAGCTTTTATTTCGCCCATGTAGATTGACGCGAATGATTTGACGAGCATTTCTACAAATTATTTCATACGTAAATATGCACAGCATTTATTTGTGAAGTTAAGCTGGTGTCAATTATTATTGCGAGCTTCTTCTCCTAAAACATGCCTTGCCCCTCCTGTATGCTTTATTTGCTTATGTAACTTGGTCTTTCTGGAGTACTTTTACTGGCTTTTCTTGCCTAATTATAGACTTTTAATTATGGCGAGGCGAGAGTTTATCGAATTGAAATAGATGAATATATCAGGTGACATTGGCAGTGCACGACCCTATTGCAATAACAAGCAGACAAAAATTGTTTGAATGTGAAGGCCATTCGTTAATGAATAATAATAAAACGGCAGAGCTTTCGAATGGTGTTCGTATTTGACTGGATTAAATACCACAAATCTGTAACTGTTCTTCTTTGCCGGAACAACCCACCCTTTGATAATGTGACCATAGAGATAATAACGCGATGCGCGCATAGTTATTTTTAAAGAAACATACTTGAAATTTTACGATAGTTTCGAAATAAGCGAACTGATCTTTTTAAGCAGCTTCTTGGGATGAAAGAACTACGCTTTAGCAACGTCCGCAGTCTTACCCGTGCAGAGGAGGTTGCGCTTCGGAGGATAAGGGTCGGGGTTACCCTAACTCCAGCTTTGACACGCAAGTGGCCGCATTTCAAAGATTTATATTCCCGTTCCGGGTGTCCAGTCTGCAAGAACAGAGACTGTGAGGCGGATATCTACCACCTATTGTGGGACTGCCCGGCGCTGAAGCCGACGAGAATTCGGCACCTGGTCTGTCTGTCTGTCTGTCTGTCTGTATGTTGTTGCCAGAAAGAAAGAAAAGGAAAATGCACAGGCCTGCCCACTGGCTCAAGCCGAGCCACAATCGCTAACACGTGCAGATAGTAGGAGAGTTGAAAGATGGGGCAGAAAGACAGGATAGTAAAGACGCGCTAAAGACAAGGCCGATCCCGGAGGCAGTGCAATACCGGGCCAACCGGTGGCGGGAGTGAAGCATCCTTCAAACTCTCCGCCACATTTCCAAAAATAAGTCCATTTGGACCCGCAACAGATACTCTACGGGGTCCTTTCGGCACCTAGCGGCAGTGGGACTCTCACAGGATAATCCGGATTGCTATATTGCATGGATACAGGGTTCATATCATGAGTCACTTCTTGATTTCGTCAAATCAGCCCATCTTTTTTCATTTATTTAGGCATCTTACTCATATCTCACTTCATAGTTTTTATGCGCTGAGGCAATAAACATCGCTTCAAAGAAAAACAAAACGCGCTTTAGTTGCGAATTTATTCATTTTCAGTCTAATAACATAGAAAGGGATGTTTGCGGTCCTCTAGTTTGATTGCAGAAAACTAATGACGCACAACCAGTATTCCGTCGACAAACGTTTGTATTTTGCAACAATATTTTTCACTCCAAAGACACAATTGGCACCTCAGACAGTAAAGATTTCTACATCAACCCTGAAACTAGATAAAGGTTGCGCGAACAATTGCTTCGGCCAATGTAAACAGAGCTCAAAATAGCTCAATTTCAAAGGTAAGTCGTTACAGAAAAGAAATAATATTGAACGTATTTTTTAATATCTGCCAAACTTCGATTGCACTGCAATATATTTTATATAATGGTTCATATCTTTTGTACTGTGGTGAATGGTAGCTCTCTCTATGAGCTACTGTGGCAAGAAGCACCCCATTTTGTTTTAGCTTAATTTGAATTTAAGCGCCAACCAATATATCTTTCCACGGCGACCATAGAAGGACTGAAGGCTTACCTAAGAAATCAATGTGCCCAGCGCAATTATCGCTCCTCCAGGCTTCACGCTATATTACCCGTGATCACTTCCGGCCTAATACCTGCTTCTATAGACCTCTTTTAATGTGTAGGGCGGCAGAAAAATTTCATGGAAGAAATCCCTAGTTCAGCCTACTGACTGTTGAAATCGGATCTCGCGCGAACGCGGTAGCTCGACGAAAGCATGTTTTTCTCCCAATGAGACCATAAGGCTTCAAATTTCTAACTTAAGACCTCTGTTTATTGTCATAACTTTTCTTTCCTCAGCTAAACTTGTGTCCTTTGGCATCACCAATATATGGCACTATCACTGAATGAAATGTACGCTTCCAAACTTACGTCACCGGATAATTACTAAAGAAATCCCTTTCTTAATCGATCAAGCATTCGACACATTTGCTGCCAGCTAAAGGCGTTTAATCACGTGTAAGAGCATTATTAGGTTAGCGCGCGCATTTTCAAGAAATACACAAAGACGCCAATTACTTTTCTAAACGTAAATGGTTAGGAAAAACTACATACACATAAGTAGGTAAAGCGTCTGTGGTGACACGCTTCCTTTTATTTTGTTATTCAGGGTGAATTTCACAGTATTAAAACCCCGAATCAGCAAAGTATTTCAAGTCCTTCCAATCAATTTGATTCATACGTGAACGTACAGAGTTTTCTCATTTTACACCAAATCCTTGGACAGCGGCATTACAAGTGAACCTTGCAGAGTTAATAACTCCACGGACACTAAATTCTGCATCTCTAATCATTAGTTTGCGGTGCTTAGTTTTTGCATGCTAAAATAACTTTCCACTTTTAATATTTCTTTCCAAGACAGCCGCTGCTTTTTTTAGATGTCTGGAGAAGGAGGGGGCAACATCGGCTACGGGGAATGCAGAAAGACTTAGTTTTGGTCACAGGGAGCGACAGCACTGTAAGCTTGCTGCACTTGTGGCGTCGCTGTAGGGTATGCGCAACTTACAATTACCAAGCATTTCTCAGGCAGACCCTGCGCGCCACTCGCAGTGCCTCTCGTTAATCGCCTCAAGGCGTCTTGTTGAGCTCGTTTTCCTCTCATGTGCGTCTCCCAATCTTCTTCCGACTCATTTTTCACAGCCTTTTCCTACTTTATTTTTGTCACTAAATCTATGTTATTGCACCCGTTGGCGCCACAGCCTTTCTCAATGCGACTGGCGCGAGACCCTTAATGGCCTCGCATGCGGAGCATTACGACGCCGCCGTACAGTGCACCGTACCAGGGAGAAACTGGGCTCATTACAAAGATTAATGATTTCCCTCGGCCACTCGTTAGGCTTTGGAACAGGAGAGAGAGCGAAAAGCCGGAAGTGAAAGAGTGCCTTCCGGAAGTAGGCTGTGGAAAAAGGGTACGTCCAAATCTGCACTAAATACTCTCCCCTTCCATAACCCTTGTTTTCCTTTAAATTCATCAACCTGTCACCGTGTCGCTCCTCACCTCACGACCTCTCTCGCTCTCTCGTTCTTTCGCGCGACACTTCCACGCTTCCGCGTCCACCACATCCTCCCATCGATCTACATCATGTCTGAAATGCACTGCTGCGAAGCATTTGCTTTCACTTTCCTGGCCGGGAAAAGGCAGTGCTTCATTAACGCACGCAACTTAGACGGTTCAGACGTCGGCTCTGAAGCTTCATTTTAAATCAAATGGCATGCCTCGGCGCTTGAGTAAAATAAATCTGGCCGATCTAGTATGTTGCAACTCAAGGAACCGATATATCGAAGCAGGCATAACTCGGTAATGGTCAGAACACTATCCTTTTGCTATTTTAGACGTTTTTGAAAGTCACCCTCAGGCAGATGTCTTTACTAATTAAGGCACAAAAAACAGAGGCGTCAGCTTTAATACTATAGTCATCTTATCACCGCTCACAGCGTACATTTATATCTTAAAACAGTCTTTTTAGGCTCAAAGAAATTATCTTGCCTTGAAAGCTTCGGAAGAATCTCTTGGCTAAAAGCAAAAAAAAAAAAAAATGGAGATAGCATAAAGCCACAAAAAGTTACGGCAGACATTCGCATGAATATGGCTTATTCATTGTCAAGGCGTCTTGCGGCATACAGCTCTGTTCCACGGCATTGCTCGGGTGATTTATTTTGCCATTCGCTCACGTCCCCAGATCAACCTGCGGCGATAATACTGCGAGAGAGTACTGTGCTACTAATCAATCTAAGTACTGCAAGGTTATTTGCAGCATAAATCTATATGGCGCACTGCTCAACGGCAAAATTATGACGTCCTTATTATTGCTCCATTGTAATAGACGCTTCTGCGACTCATCATTTAAAAAAAAATGGCCGCAATGACTGCCTGTTGGAAGAAATTAGTCTGCTGCGCAGTCTTTATCGGAAAATGTTTAGCAGATCGTAGACTGCAGTTTTTTTATAGTTCTTGCCATTCCAGAAAGATAGCGCTGTGCACAGACTGTGTCTGGCCAAACAACAAAATATTGGCAGTGGTTTAGTTCCGGTTAAACCTGGAGTGACGCGATAGCTACAGCTGGCTGAGTGGAACTTGGTCACGTGATCTCCACGTGATCAGCCACGGCACCATGCCGCCGGCAGCTGCTCCGCACCACGTTACCAACCACGTGACAGCGTGGCGGCGCATCAACACGGTGGCCTGCGCCATAGGTTGGCGCGCCGCCACGCTGAAGGCTCGAAGTGCTACCGTAATGTAGCTACCGTTACAATGTTTAGTATTTGGGACAGACCCATTTTCAAATACACGCCGAAGGTTACCGTGGCATTGGACCAAATTTTTTCACCGTTGGAAATATTGCATTTCCCGAAACCCTACCTAAACTTTTCTGAAAGGGCGAAAATGTCTTTCACTCTAATTTAAGATAGGTTCCGTGGTGAAAAAAAGCCAAATGTGATTAAATGTATTTTAGGGTCTCAGAGGTTTATCTGAAACCATCTTGACTGTGGTTATTTTTTAAAAGTACTCATTCCTTATGGCAGGTGCAAGTGCCGCAAGAGTACATTATTCTTCAAACTGAGTGTTTAGATACAAATAATAATATCGCCTTCACAGTGTGAGTTTGGGCAGATGAAGCGCACAAAAACACTGCACACCGGAAAAGAAAGACACGAGACACCTACCGGATTGAAAAAAGCGCGAGTTCCTGTATCAGCACCGCATCGCTGGTCATTCATAAGTATGAAATTATATTTTTAGAAAAGTTTAGAAAGATTTGAATCACTTTTGTTCCCCCCTCTGTAGTATTCGTCCCCTCGCATAAGTCATTTACCTGTTGTTTGTTATATTGCTTTTGTCTCCCTTTACACCACACCTTCCTCTTAGGTATAAATAAGCTGTTCTTGACTTCAATAAACAGTTGCAAGTAGCGCCTGTCTCGTGTCTTTCGTTTCCTGTGTGCTGTGTTGATGTGCGCTTCATCAACTCAAGCAATAAAACAACTTGCCCAAGAACGTGTTCACAGTGTGAGGCAATGTTCGCTCCGCCTTCTCGAGAGTGGCTCTAGAGGAACGGCGGCTATTAATAAATACTGGCTCTAATGACACAACTGTGATAGCAACCTGTAAGAACACCTTGGCGAAAGGTGATAGCTATTTGGTTCTAGTGATAATAGGAGCTTAGTGAAGGTACAGGAAGCAGCAGAGGTGGTATTGCTGCGTTTCGTGGTCAAAGCTCAATCGAATGTCACAAAAGCAAATAAGGTGGGAATGAAATGCTTTCGTATTTTCTCGCTATCAGTCCACTTGATCGCTTCTTAGTTTCTCACGCTTTGTCAACTAGGAACCAATAAACAACTATTTTTTTAGTAGTCCTTTTATCTGAGAGAAAAGTCACGTGCGCTGTGCGCTCCCAGCAAATACACACACAAAAAAAGTGTATGGCGAAAAACAGAATATGAAATAAAGGAATTGCATCCACCTTGAAAGTTTGTTGTCGGTATGCTGAAGGGAAAGAGCATTAGTTATGCAAATTTCTCCTGCGTGGCGTAGAAAGTTTGCTTCATACGAAGCAAGCTGTCACGAGGCCTGACAGGGAGAATGCCACTAACCGATTCGATCTCGCCGGGAAAATTCCGGACGCAGCCTAATGCCGACTGCATTTGTTTGGTTGCTCATGAACACCTGCGTACACCGCATTCCACGCGTTGGTTGTCCATACTCTACGGGGCCCCGAGTAAACTATGCGCCATTCGCGCCCTTCGCGACGCGCAGCAAACATCCGCATCGGTAGTGTTGCCAAGCAGCCCTGCCTAATCTGCACCCGGTAGCCACCGACGTGCGTAATGTCATTATAGATTGTGGCTTGTCATTTCTAGCGCCCACTTTACTGCTCTCCTTCTTGGGGTTTTATTCGCTTAATGCATCACCTCCTACGAGTATATACGAATAATTGCTAACTCAGGTGGGTAGTGTGGTAGGCCGTTTGGTGAGACATAACGTTTAAAAGCTCCAACAGACACTGGACGGAGGCATGAGACAACACCACCACCTGGTGTTGTCGCCTGCCTCCATCTCTTGTCTGTTGCGGTTATTAGTTGTCAAGAATTTTTCTTTTTGATGTCTGAGGAGTAACATTAAGATAGACAATTAATGCATTCATATCTGCCAGGCGGGCCCAGTGCCGCGACCGTAGCACCCACAAGGAATGATAATCTTGTTAAAAAATGTAAATGCTAGCCCTATCTTCCTTCTTGGCTTCCTCTTAAAAGTACACAGTGGACTATTCGGTTTAGTGTCTGTCTTTGTTAAACTAGCTTCTCTGTCTCGTTCTATGTGTTGATATTTGTCAGGCAGCAAAAGACGCAATTGTGCTAGGGAAAGTTGTATTTAAATATTTTTCCTCGACTCGGTTCAATCGCGTGAGGTAATTACCGCCAAGGAGCCTGTGATCATTGCTTTGAAGCTAAAGGTTATGCAGCCTATAGCCTCCAGACTGCACACGTAAAAAAAATTTGTAGACGCATGATAGTTTTGGTTGCGGAAACACCGTTGCTGGTGACATCTGTAGGTATTATGTTCACCTTATCTAGCTTTGAAAAGCTTGGCTTTAAGTGAAACTAGCCCCTATTTAGTTAACAACGCCGTGAGCTAACGACAAAGCCCGTATTTCATTTATGTCGAGTGTCCCTTTAAATTAAACAGCAGCTAGCGGACTGAGTCTTCTATCCAGCTTGTACATTTTGCCTTTGCTGGAGTGGATATTAGACATGAAATAATTTGAGCCCGAATTCCCGACTAATTACGCCTAATCTCGCCCGCAAAGCACGCCTACCTTGGTGACGAACCTTATCGAAAGCGATGAAACGCAAAAAAGTGTCCCGTTCGCATGATGTACAGGAGAGAGACCTTCTGGCCACAGCCAAAATGCAGCCTGCCTCGAAGCCACCAAAATGACTTAGAAAAATATGCAGCGGAATTCGCAGGAAAAGATAGTTGGTTATTAAGCAATTTTACCTTAAACTGCAATCTTTTTTTTCATCTTTACGTATGCTAGCCTGCCGATGGTTTCATAATTTCCTCTAGCTAGAGAGGAGAAAACCAAGTAGTTATATTCTATGAGCGCAACAGACCAGCATTAGGACCACTGCCCGAAGCGCACTACCCGCAGCAAAAGCTGTAGCAGTAGCGAAGGAAAATGAAAAACCTATTTTTATGACGTTTTCTTTACCGTCAGATAGGGAGAGGGCACGTGCTCTCGTAATACCGGCCGAAGCCGCGCAGTACGAAAGTGGAGATGCAATTACGGCGAACGCTTCGCTTGGCTTCGTGTGCTGGGAGGCCTGAACGATCACTGACTCGCGTCTATTGGGGCTAAAACATTCTGCCTTGTTTGTGGGCCCTATAAATGCAGTCCTTAGAGGTAAACGCGATGGCTCCTTATAACATTTATCTTTCCAGCGCCCTATTTGCGTGTTGCTTTTTAACGTGCCTCATAAGATGAGCTGCATACATCGCTTCCAACGCTCTGATGCTTGATCTCAGTCCATTAAGGCTTCTGAGCCTTAATCTGTGCAGCCTGTGTTTTTAGACTGTAAAAGACTCCACTTGTTCTGAGCCCACGAGGCTGCATGGAGAAAGAGGTTTCTACGACTAAGGTATAAACTATGTTAAGATAACCTAGAGGGAAACCTTTCACCACCGTCTATGCGTGTGTTTTAAAGAGCCCTTCATCCGATGCGGGAGAGCCGGGAAGACGCGGTTTCGTGCTTGGCTTGGCTAATGTTGTGCCGAAACCTTGGTTTGTACTTCGCAAATTGGTAGCTGCGCCACGATTCTCCATTCTGTGCGCAGATCAAATTATTGAGATATTGCATTTTTAGGTTTTTCGAAGAACATTTTTTTTTGAAAAACTCATCTTCCTAAGATTAAAAAGGTGGTATTAAAATCTGTACTCGGAAATTTATTAGGTGTTTTTGTACATTCAGCGTTCTTCTCCATATATGATATGGTAGCCGATTGAACTGGTAATATAAAACAAGCACGAAACATCTGCTAATTAAACGAAACAGAAATTTCACCCATTAATCGACCAAAGGGAAATTCAGGCGTATTGTCAAACACCGCAAGCATACACCTTTTCGTTGCTAATTGACGCACCTGACCTGTTTACAGCACAGTTCACAATGTTTATTTTCGCAACTTGAGATTTTGTACCCTCCCGGACTATAGCCAGAAGCAAGTGTTTGAAGTTTCTGAATTGAATTCATTACTAACAGAAAATATCTTCATATTCTGCTTAATAGTGAAGAATCTAAGTAATGCTTATTGAAATACATAGAGTGTGAAAAAGAACGCAAAATGGAGTAAAAAGATTTATTGCATAGTAATTTCTATTGGGGGTGCAGATTAGGATTTGTCCTACAAATTATGCAAGCCCTTTTTTCAACCGACCGAAAGGAGCACGCAAACCGAATTACATGCTGTAAAGCGTCAGTTGCACAAATCACATGCCGGAAACTCAGCAGGAAAGAACTAAAATTGAAGATCTCTATTGCGTCTTCAACTGATGGCGTTTCTGCAGCCGCCTATCTGACCATCGTTTCAAAGGAGTACCGTAAAATCAGCGGAGATCGCCACTGCTTTTAATTCAGGTATCTTTCTTGTAGCCTTCTCTCTATGATGGCTTTTGGCTCGTAGCGGAGTCCATAGTGTGGTGGCTACAGAGACCTTGCCACGAAGACTGGCAGGCTAAAATTAGCACGAACGTGTTTTTGTTGGCACGTGACAGAAGCCTGTAGTCTGAATGTGTACACCTTGTTTCCCACATGCTCTGCATTCAATATTCATCTCCACCACACAGGAAAGACCAATCGACCGCGGATCTCAAAGGCCACACCATAGGGAACTTGCAATTCATACCCGGAACTCTGTACATACGTAATGAGTGCAAAGACAGCTGTATCATGTGCAGCGTCCTGAAAAGCAATGACAGATCCCTGGTTTAGGTGCCCTACTTTCTTTCTTTTCACGGCGGCTACGTTTGTTCGAGTCATTTTCTAGATGTTGTGTTCCCACGTACCTAGGAAAGCCGTGTCATGACTAAACCATGAAATTAATCTACTTTTTACTTAGGTATAATGGTAACTCTGCACAACGCCTCTTTCAGTGCCGTATTAGGTTCAGCGCACGTGTGACAAGTTCTGACATCAGCCACAGCCTATTAGTAAAGTACTTATTCATGTGACCGGTTTTACCTTTGCAACTAACGCTAGCTTGTGAAGTTCCCAAAATGAGCGGGAAATAGCTCCACTTCTGCAGTAAAGCCAGTCCTCTCGAATACACTCGTTCGGTATCTGACGCGGCGCTTCCTTCTGTGGATGGCAGGCAAGAAAAGTGTGAACGTAACAGGGATGCCAAATATTTAGGCAGTCAGTATCTGAAGTAATGTTGTTGTGGACTCAGTTGTTTATGCACTGTGGGGCATAGCGCTGTGACATTGGCCCTTGCTAATTATAAGGCTTGATGCACTGTCTACTTTCTGCTTAATGCTGCTTACGTCATTTTCAAGTACTGCAATTTTGAAAAGCAAAACCTAATAGAAGACGTCAAATACTGACTTATTCGCAGGCCAAAACAGTTCTGAAATTTCAGAAACAGAAGGAAACGGTTGTCTTTATAGCAATGAAGAGCATCTCCCAGTACGCGCTTGCGTAATGAGTTTCCAGTTCCTAATTCGGGAAGTAATTTAGGGAGCTGCAAAGAGTGAGAACACTGTTCTGGAACTGGATTTTCCGGCAGTGGTGAATGAGAAACCAGGAATTTTGTCATAAAATTTTGAAGTCGAGAAACGAAATACTTGTTTTACTTTTCTGCATTCTATTCTCCCTGAAATCTAGAAGAGTGCGGTGAGGGGCTAATTGGGACGACATTATGGAGTTTCTTGGTTTGGCGTGATGATTATGGCTTTTGTCTTTGCTGTTGGTGCGCATGCGCTTTGTTGTCGAAGGTAGGAGGCGTTGGTGCAATAAACCAGTTGTTAGTCTGCGCTTGTCTCGTGTGTTTCTGTGCTTATTCTCTCTTGTCACGTCCTTTTTGCGCAGTTATTCATATTTTCCATAATATTCTCCCTGAAACTGACAACTTCCAAGCGAGACAGAGACGGACGTATTAAGCGGGCCCCTATAGACACATCGGAAATTGTAGGCTCTAAGATTCGCAAAATAACAATTCTCAATACATATTCAGTAATGTGAACTATGTAAGTCCGTTTTTCAATGTCGCGATCCCTTTTTGTGAGCTTTCTGGCATCGCTGTTGCCACAAATGCTCGAAGAAAATCCCTCTTTCGACACGATAAGTGGCTCCAGGTCTCAGACGCTGACTTGTATTTGCCGAATACTGGGAAAAGTTTATGCAAATATGGCCTTAGATACATACTAATAAGGCAATCTTCAGAGGAACGGAGTTGCAATTGCGCAGAAGCTTACACGATGCTCATAATTCGACTATTTCAGTTTTTCTATTCTCTCTTTTACAACGACTGGTCGATAGAAGGAAAACGAAAGCCAGCACTTGCGTTGCGCATTTTCTTATTCATGGGTGCGTTGCGGAAAGAGGCAGTTTGGAAGTTTTAGATATAACATCCACCGTGTATCTTGAGTCCTGACGTCCTGGCGTCCCAAGTGTCGAGAAAAGAAAGCTACGGCTTATTCCCTTATTCTAAAGGCAAAGGGGTTGCAGGAAAGTGTGAAGTGGCTGTTATATTATTGCTAAATACACATGAAGACAACAAGAAACAATTCGTTTTTAGAAAACCTTAACAAGGACTAGGGGGTTGGCAAGCCGGCTGTTGGTAGGTAGAGCTCAATAACCAGGTTTACTATAGTCAAATACATACGCCGAATTAAAGGGCTAATTCGTGCTCGCGAGCCGATATCCGTAGCAGCTTTGCAATAGCGGCGGTTATATCTCAAAAGTAAAACACTACACCCAACTGTCGCGTGTCTAAACTGTTGCTTAGTGGTAAGTTTGCCTAATACCGAAGGCGAAGAGGTACTTCAGAACGCACTGACGCCAGCAAACGCTTCAGACCAAGTGGTAGTCTTGAATGCCAGGATTTGCGTGTTGGTTTTGTTCTTGGGTATAAAAAACATTGAAACACGTGGAAAGCTAAGGTATTCAAGAGCTGTCTTTGTGTCAATAATTTACAACGTGGGAATTAAGTGTATAAGTTATGAAATAAAAGAATAAATATCATGCAGAATCTTCAAGAGTAGGAGATTGGAAGGTAAAAATTGACTCATATTGCAGGAGAACAACAGATTTTATTTTTAGTGCCACTTGAAACCTGTACATCTAGCAGAAAGCAATTATACTAAAAACATAACACCGACCATGCATAATAAGTCTGAAAGCAGACAAAGTAAAGGGTTGGAGTACTCAACTCACAATACGCACAGCGGCTCGAGCTGAGTTGTAGAGAACCATATGTGGGATTCCGTAGGACATGGGTTAGGGTGACATTGAGTGCACATCGTTTGTTTTACTTTGACAGGTGTCACCTGAATAAAAGGGTTATTAAATTACTTTTCGTCTGTAACAAAATCAGAACAGCAGAAATATTTCTCTACCATTTCATAAGACTCTAAACATGCTCGCTTTTGTAATAACAACATTAAATCTGAATCTCACTACCATAACATTGGCATGTCACAAAGCCAGTTTATTTAGTGCAGAAAATAAATGCACCGCCACCAAGGTAAAAATCTGGGTACCGATAAACCAGTGCATATTTTTTTGTTTTTAGATACCTCCTGCGAATGTAAAACTTGTAGAACCCAATTTCGATCCGTACATGTGCCCTGCGGTTGTCTAGAAATTGGCGTTACATCGGATAGGTCAGTGGAATGCAATTACGGAGCTGTTGGTAGTGAGAACGTCAAAGAGAAAAAAAAAGAGCTCTCAAAAACTTTGCAAAAGTATTAAAGAAAATATTTATTATGTCGATGTGCAACGTTAGCTTTTATGCACTAATTTAGTTAAACGATGTCATCCTATCTGGTTAAGCAACCTCATTTCGAATAATTGTTCAGTAGTCATGTGGCGCCGATTCATATCAAGATACGCATTTTAAAGTACGTGAAAATGTTCTGTTTCTGAAAACCAGTCACGCATTAAACTCACCGCTGCGTGTCGTTTTGATGCATCTGATGTTAGAGCCAGCAGCCTGAATGTACACTCTTACTCATTTAATAACAGCAGCCCCGAGGGTATCAAAACACGCGATAACCAACGGGGTATTTTCGCAAGTCGAAAAGAACCTACCCATGTAGGTTTCGCAACAGTGCCATTACTATTTACGAGCTTACTGAAATTGCTTTTACCCCAAACAGCCGCAGGGAATCTCTCTTTCGGCACGATAAGTAGTGCGAGGTCTCAGATGCCAGCCCATGTTTGCTCGAGACCACGATAAGTTTACGTAAGTGTGCTCTGAGGTGCAGGCGAGTAATTCTATCTTCTGAGGAACTGCTGCCTCGAGCATGTAAAATCCTAGATGGCACCCTTAATTCGTCCACACCACCCCTTCTATTTCCCCGCGTTGTAGCAACGCATCATCTACTGGAGAAAAAATTACGCAAGGAGTGGAAATCCATCCTTGCATGATAAATTTCTTTTCACGCGCAGCTTGCGGCGATGGGAAATCGGACCTTCCTGCAGACGCAAAGTGCTTTGTACTCTGAAGACATCAGCGTTTATGTATGGTTACGAAAGGAAGCTGTCGACTACTTTCTCAGGGTAGAGAAGCTAAGGAAGCGCAGTAGAGTCCTAATTAATAGTTCTAGGCATGCATAACACGCAGACGAAGAAGCAAGAATAAATTCGCTCAATACTAAACTTTACCCAGGAAGAGCGGGACGGATAGCTGGCGGTGGGTATGTGGGGCGTAATATTCCTGAACCACACGGCGCTATGAGAGACATAGATGTAGGAGTATAATTCGTGCCCAGGAACCAAACCCTATAGCAACTCTGCAGGAACAGCAGTTCATTACACGTGCTACCAGCAAGGGCATCTAAGCCACTCATACTTACATATTTTCATGTCCAAGATGGAAGCAGCTAGTCAGGAGGTAATCTTGAAGAAAGAAGAACGCTTCGTTGCTAAACATAAGTTTAGAGAGTTGGTTGCATTCTTGATTTATAACATAATAAAGAGCGAAACCTTGACAAGAAAAAAGTCGGCACGGCCGGACAGACCAGTGCCCGTCTCTTCTTGTATGCACCTTTTACCTGTCTTGGTTTATTAACGCAAAAGCATTTCTAGGCTATGTCGACTAGTTCAGGTCACCAAACGATGTCCGCAGCTGTTGTGAGGTGATGTCCGCAGCTGTAATCCAAAAAGGGTGATGTGAGGATGATATCGCAAAAAGAAATATGTCGATAAGAGGAGTAGTTATTATTTAGTGCCGAAATTGTCAAAAAACTTCGAAACAGCGCGGACGTCGATATAGTTATTGTATTGATAAATAGAAATGGACGTTTAAATAGTAAAAAAATGAGTAATAAATTGAGACATACAGTTCAAAGGAATTAAAAAGTGTTCAGTAGATAAAAGAACAAAGAAAAAGATGTTAATTAGAGGCAATAAAGTAATTAGTGAGAAGAAAAAGGTAATGAACTGGTAAATAGACTGAACGGGTACATAGTCAGTGGGAGGGACCGAAGCGTGGCGTCAAATTTGAAAACTCAAAATGGTTGCTGGGATAAAACGAAGGTATATTCAGAGTTAATTTATAACCAATCAATCAAGTGAACGGGAAAGCAACCATGGCGCCAAATTTGAAAGGCGACCAGTGTCGAGGAGGCGTCAACGCTGGCGCATTCTTCCAACGCGGGCAGCCGCAGTCATCTCTAATTTTTTAGTTGTCTTTTATCTTTAACATAGTAATTCTATAACTGCGTAACGTAAGTGTCAGAAATGTTAAGACATAAGGCAATATACTTCTTGGAGCAGTTAATGTAGACTCTACTAGCGAACCGCTAGGTATTCTCGCTATATTGTAACAGTTGTTACACTGAAAAGGAACTGCAGCGGCTGAACGAGGGCACCAGAGAAACGGACCTACACTTCAGCGTCGTTTACTTCTAGAGGCTGCGATCTCTTTCTTCTTCTACACTCCAATCCTCGTGTCAGTGCCCCCTCTTCAGGAGCATTTCCCCGATGCGGTGTTACCGTCAGACCGAATAGCGGAGAGAAAAAGTGTTCAAGAGGTACACCACGAGTCTGACATGCAGCCGGAAAGTCATTCGGGGGGTCGCTCGTAGTACGACTTTATTCGCACCACTTGCACAACGTTGCTGCGCTTGCCGTTGTACGATGAACGAGCTGGCGAGGCTGGTGCAACTTCGTACGTTACGTCGCTGAGGCGGCGGACAACAAGGTAAGGGCCGAAGTAGCGGCGCAGTAACTTTTCGGACAGCCCGTGACGACGAACGGGCGTCCAAACCCACACATAGTCGCCTGGGTGGTAGGTAACGTAGCGGCGTCCAAGGTTGTAGCGGTAAGCATCGATCTGCTGCTGACGGCGAATGCGGTGTCTGGCCAGTTGCCGTGCTTCTTCCGCGCGCTGAACATAGGTGGCGACGTCGACAACAAGTTCACTCTCACTGTCAGGGGGGTCCACGGGTAGCATAGCATCGAGGGGGGTGGTAACCTGTCGACCGAAGACTAATTCGAACGGAGTGAACTGCGTCGTCTCTTGCTGCGCGGTATTATACGCGAATGTTGCGTATGGGAGAATTTCGTCCCATGTCTTGTGCTCGATATCATTATACATGGAAATCATGTCGGTCAAGGTCCTGTTGAGGCGTTCTACCAAGCCATTTGTCTGGGGTTGGTAGGCTGTTGTACGTCTATGGCTGGTGTGCGTGAGCTTAAGTACAGCCTGAGTGAAGCGGGCCGTAAATGCAGCTCCACGGTCAGTAATGATAGCTGCAGGAGCGCCATGACGCAGGACGATGTTGTGGACGAAGAAGTCGACGACTTAAACAGCAGTACCGTTTGTAAGTGACGTGGTCTCAGCGTATCGGGTCAAATAATCTGTCGCGACCACAATCCACCGGTTTCCTCTGGTAGACTTCGGAAAAGGGCCGAGGAGGTCTATGCCAATTTGCTGAAAAGGGGTCTTTGGTGGTGCTATGGGCTGCAGAAAGCCGGCTGGCTTCAGAGGAGGAGATTTGCGCCGTTGGCAATCCCGGCGTGTTGTTACGTATCTACGCACGGATGGGAGTAAATTGGGCCAGTAATAATTAAGCCGAATCTTTGCCAGTGTGCGACTAACCCCCAAGTGGCCGGCGGATGGTTCATCATGACAAGCGCTTAAGATTTCGCAGCGTAACTGGGATGGCACAACAATCAGAAACGTCTCTTTGTTGCTGTCAAAGTTGCGCTTGTAGAGGACTCCACGCCGCAGAATGAAGGTCTGTAGTCCACGGCGAAACACACGAGGTACATGCTAATTCAAACCCTCCAGATACTTAACGAGTGGCGCCAACTCAGAATCTGCTCGTTGAAGCTGCGCCATACGGGAGATGCTAATGGCACAAAGAACAGGGCAATCTTCGGGGATGTCTTGCGTAGCCGGTTCCACGGGCGCTCGTGATAAACAGTCCGCGTCCTGGTGCTGCCGACCCGATTTATAGACGACCGTAATGTCGTACTCCCGTAAACGGAGGCTCCATCTGGCCAACCGGCCAGAAGGGTATTGAATGCTGGTCAACCAGCATAGCGAGTGATGATCGCTGACAACACGAAACGGTCGGCCGTAGATGTAAAGTCGAAACTTACTCAGAGCCCAGATGACGGCAAGGCACTCTGTTTCGGTCGTCGAATAGTTCCGTTCCGATCGAGAATGTGTGCGGCTCGCGTAGGCGATTGCTCGCTCTGCGCCGTCCTGCCAATGTACGAGGATCGCTCCGAGGCCGACATTGCTGGCGTCAGTGTGGGCATCAGTCTCTGCATTTTCGTCAAAATGAGCTAGTATTGATGGACTTTAAAGGCGGCAGCGGAGTTCCTCGAAGGCTGCGTCTTGGGCACTTCCCCATACGAAGGGTGTGTCATCTCGAGTCAAGGCAGTCAATGGCTCAGCTAGGCGAGAAAAATCTTTAACAAAGCGGCGGTAATACGAGCAGAGGCCCAAAAAACGTCGGAGGGCCTTCTTGTTGGTTCGGCGTGGGAAACTGGAGACGGCGGAAGTCTTGTCGGGGTCCGGAAGAACACCTTGTGCGCTGACAACATGTCCTAAGAAACGGAGCTCCTCTAAAGCGAAATGGCATTTCTCTGACTTGATCGTTAGTTGTGCAGACTGAAGAGCTTGAAGGACAATGCGCAATCGCTGCAAGTGTTGTTCAAAGCTAGACTAAAAGATGACCACGTCGTTCAGGTACACAAGGCACGTCTGCCACTTCAAACCAGCCAAAACAGTGTCCATCATGCGTTGAAATGTGGCCGGAGCGGAGCGAAGTCCAAACGGGAGCACCTTAAATTCGTACAGACCGTCGGGTGTCACGAAAGCCGTTTTCGCGCGGTCTCGCTCGTCCACCTCGTTCTGCCAATATCCGCTTTTTAGATCTAAGGAAGAGAAGATCCTGGCGTCCCGGAGTCGGTCAAGGGCATCATCGATCCTCGGGAGTGGGTACACGTCCTTTTTGGTAACTATATTCAGTTTCCTGTAATCAACACAGAATCGCAACGTGTTGTCTTTCTTTTTCACCAGGACCACCGGCGACGCCCACGGACTTTTTGACGGCAGTATAACGTCGTCTGCAAGCATTTCATCGACTTGCGTCCTAATAGCTTCGCGCTCTTTAGGCGAAACGCGGTATGGACGCTGACAAACTGGTGGCGTGGCCGAATCAGTGACAATGCGATTCTTGGCTACCGGCGTACGTCCGACCTTGGAGCTCGCCGCGAAGCAATCTTTAAAATCAAGTAGCAGCGACGACAGAAGGTTCTTCTGATGAGGTGACAACTACGGGTTGATTTTAACCTTCTGAAGGGCGTTACTTGGTGCGGCATCGTCGTGAAGATTCACCTGTACGGGCACAGATTCGGCAACCTATCCACGTCGTCGAGGAAGGCGACGGCGTTCCCTTGGCAAGGTGCTGAATTTCGTTCGTGAAATTCGTCAGAAAAACTGTCGCACACTCGTCATTCAGTTCAACAAGACCGCGCGCGATAGCCACAACCTTCTCGAGCAACAGCGAAGGGTGACTGTCCGCAATACCTTCGCAGTCGTGCAACGAGTCGTTCCTCACTAACACCAGCACACTGGACCGTGGTGGCAGCATTACGTCGTCTTCGACTATACGCAGAGCGTTGACTTCTGGGCCTTCTGTGTTACTCTGCGCCATGGCTTGCTTCGTCGAAAATGTGACTCGCGCCTCGTGTAGATCGATCACAGCACCGTTTGCCTGTAGAAAGTCGAGGCCCAGGATCAAATCTCTCGAACACTCGCTCAACACGGCGAATTCACCCACGTAGACGAAACCGCGGATGCCGACTCGGGCTGTGCACCTTCCGGCCGGGCTAATGAGGTGACCTCCAGCCGTGCGAATGCTAGGGCCCAACCATGGTGTCAGAACTTTGCTCAATTCCTGGGCGAGGGTGTGGCTCATCACGGAATAGTCAGCCCCAGTATCAAGTAAAGCGATGGTGTCAGTTCCGTCAATCATCACAACAAATCAAAAGTAGCGCGTTGGATGCTGTCGCTACCCTGCCCCGGTGAGGAATTAGCGTATCGGTATATCGGCGGCGGAGGATCTTCAGTTTTCCCGACAGCAGCGGCCTTGCCTCCGGAGACCGCTGGAATTAGTTTTCCCGGCGTGGACTGGGAGAACGCCGCTCAGGGTAGCCGGCGTCTTGACGAGGGCTTGGGGAACGGTAACGCAGCGGAGATGACGACCTAGGATCGTAGCGACCGTATGTCCCAGGCTTCTGACGGGCCCACAGATGAGCTTCAATTTCGGATGGTCGTTCGCCATTCCGGGGGCAAGGTTCTTCGGGCGCGAAACCACGCAGACCCACTCGGCGTACGGGCAGGCCCTGTAAAGATGTCCCGCCTCACCACAGTGGTAGCAAAGGGGCCGCCGGTCTGGTGCACGCCACACTTCACACTTCCGTGGCCGCTGATAAGCTGGTCGAGCAGGCACACGGGAAAGGCCAGACTGCTGCGCTGCGTGAGTCGCGGTATTCACGTCGTAGCCTGACGTTGGGGCCCGGCAGTCGACTGATGCATAGGTTGGTCTGACCTCAGTCTGTCTTGGGATCTCAGGCAGTTGTTGCTGCTGTGCTGCTAGCCGCACCTCGTCCCGGACGACTTCAGACAGCGATGTAACAGACGGCGCGCTGGGAGGCAGCTGGAGGGCTTGTAATTCCTCCCTGACGATCGACCTGATTAGGTCCCGTAAAACGGCCGCATCACTCCCTAGCGGCATCGAAGAAACAGCGGGCCCAAGCGTGCTTACATCCCGATTGTATTGCCGGGCTCGTTGCAGGAGCGTCGTCTCCATGGTAGTCGCTTCCGGGAGGAATTCGGCAACAGTACGCGGTGGACTGCGCACAAGACCGGCGAAAAGTTCCTGCTTGACCCCGCGCATGAGGTGGCGAAGCTTCGTCGCCTCCGCCATGGATGGGTCAGCACGCTTGAAGAGGCGCGTCATGTCCTCTACATACATGGGGACGCTTTCGTTAGTCCGCTGTTTACGGGAGCGAAGCGCAGCTTCAGCTTCCTCGCGGCGGTCTGCGTTGGGGAATGTAGCTATGAGATTTTGGCGAAATGTCTCCCAGGTGGACAGGTTGCTCTCGTGGTTCTCGTACCATGTCCTAGCGGAGTCCTCGAGCACAAAATACACATTATGGAGCTTACGGTCGTCGCTCCAACCGTTGTAGCGGGCGACACGCTCGAAGGTGTCCAGCCAGTCTTCCGCATCTTCGTGCACGCCGCCGTGAAAAGATGGCGGTGTTCGCGGCGTGTGGTAGAGGATGGGCGCAGGGAACCTACTGTCTGTGGCCATTTCAGGTGGGACCATCGGTCGAAGCTGCGTCTTCCTCGTCGGGTTGTCAAGAGGCCCGAACTCAGGTGTCTCATCGCGGAGGCGGCGGCTTGGGCGCTGATGGACCGGTGTGGGTGCCGTCTTTATCTCGTAGGCGTACGCAGGTCGGGAAGCGTACCCAGCACTGCTCCACCAGATGTGTAACAGTTGTTACATTGGAAAGGAACTGCAGCAGCTGAACGAGGGCACCAGAGAAACGGACCTACACTTCAGCGTCCTATACTTCTAGAGGCTGTGATCTATTTTTTCTTTATTTCCAATCCTCGTGTCAATAATATTTGGACAAGGGGCTATTCCGCAGGAGAAATCGGCCTAGCTTAGTGCCCAGCATTAGCACATCATTTAAAGTACGAGGTCTCATTAAGATGTAAGACATTTATTTCTGCCAGCATGATGATGATACGGTGGCAGTGATTGACCAATATTTAATTATAAACCTTGGCTGCGAAAATAAAACCGGGAAGAGCAGAATCTTACCCTCTTCACTTCATAATTGTTTTGCCAAGTTGAAGCAAACTGGGAAATGTGTAAGAAAGTAGTGACGCTGTTCGGCATGTTTTTATCAATGGGAACAGATTGTGCAGGCGTATTAGTATGACGTCAGAAAGGGAGGATTCAAAAGAGAGAAGTCTAAAATAGGCACTTCGTCGCTTAGCCTTTCTCGTAGTCATCTTTTGCACAGTTTTAACTTTTTCGGTACTATGAACCAACTAGCCCTCAAGAACGTCCTAATAAATGCATGACGAACTGCAAAACGCGAAGTTCAATTAAATACTTTTTCTGTTCTTTTAACTTGTATCGTAATATTTATGAACGAATCACTCTACGTTTCACCTCAAGCAACACTTGGCCGTCGCTGGTGGAAACTGAATGAAAGTGTATAGCTCAAATTATGAACAACGTTGCCAAAATTACAGTTAGGGGACATGAAAAGGCAGATTCGCTGATTGCTTGTTTTCAACTTTGTAGGTGCAGGCTTCGCAGGAAGTCCAGGATACGAACTGTAAAGTACATAGAAATGGTTAGAGGCCGTCGCGGTGGCTGAATGGCTGTGGCGCTCGGCTGCCGACCCGAAAGACGCGGGTTCGATCCCGGCCGTGGCGGTCGAATTACAAATGAGGCGAAATTCTAGAGGCTCGTGTACTGTGCGACGTCAGGGCACGTTAGGAACCCCAGGTGGTCGAAATTTACGAAGCCCTTCACTACAGCATCCCTCACAGCCTAAATTTATTTGGGACGTTACACCCTTTAAACAAAACTATATAAATGAGACCACTTATTTGCGGCCTTTTTTTAATAAATGGAACGGGCATAAAATGAATGAGTTGAAAATTTGTCCCCTTAAAGTCCCTGCAGTTACCGCCGCTAGGATTGAAATCCGCCACTTTCGTTTCACCTCTTCTGATCTCATGCCCTTTTTTATTGCACTGTGAAAAGTGTTCGTGAAAACCTAAAATTAAGTAGAGCATAAATATTTATTTAGGGCTGAAAATCAGCACTACTGAATAGGTTCTAGCTGCTCTTGGCTTTGGGGAAGCAGTTTCCGGGAAGCCAAACTATCGTGAAGGAGTGGACGTTTTTTATTTGAAGACCAAAAGCAGCGCCTCGGCCCATAAAAAATGCCGCCGCTAGGGCGTGGGGTAGCGAAACTAGCCCTACGAGACGAGACTAGTAAGTCTAACTTAGACGCTAGCCTGCTTCGTTGCGGCAAGCCTTACTCTCATAGAATGCACCAAAGGGCCCTCACGCTTGCGCTAAATTCGATTTTGACCGTTCGTCTTAGAAAGAGATTACTTTGAGGATTCTTGATAAAGTCAAAAGGTAGGGTGTCGGGAAATGATAACAACATTGGCAATGTTGGTAAAGTGATATTTGTTTTTTAAACCAAGCTACTGTATCGAGTACTACCCGGTATTGCATCCTGAATAAGCTACTCTCAGTGAACACACAATTTCAGCAGCTCCTCGCTTCTAAAGCTCGTTCGTATTGTTGTTGTTTTCGGAAAAGGGAAAGCTTACTATTTCCGGAGTGAATGTACCTTCATAATTTTCCCCTTTTTATTAGCCATATTTTTTCTAGCATTGTTCAAAAATCTCACACAACTACCATAGTCCTCCATAAAGTCAGAAATAAAATTTCAATAAAGAAGAGTGTAAGGCAGGAAGACACGACCTCGCCAATGCTATTCACCTCTTTGTTTACATAAGGTGTTCCGAGTCCTCGATTGGGAAGAGTTGGGGAGAAAAGTAAATGAAGAATACGTAAGTAATCTGCAATTTTCTGATTGCATTGCCTTGCTATGTCACTAAGGAGACGAACTGCAAACCATTATCAATGACTAAGACAAGCAGAGTGCAACGGTGGGTCTGAAAGTTAACATGCAGAACACCAAAGAAATGTTCAACAGTCAAGCAAGGGAACAGCAGTTCACAATTGGCAGCGAGGTAATAGAAGTACTAAGGGAATACATACTCTTAGGGCATGTAGTTAGCGCTGATCTGGTTTATGAGAGGGAAATAAGAATAATAAGAATGGGGTGGAGCACATATGGCAGGTTCTCTCAGATCATGAATAGCAGGTTACCAATATCCCTCAAGAGAAATGTGTACAACAACTGTATCTTACCGGTACTCACCTACGGGGCAGAAACGTGGAGGCTAACGAGAAGGTTTCAGCTTAATTTAAAGACAACGCAGTGAGCTATGGAAAGCAAATGTGAGCAAATCCGACAAAGACATAAAGGTCTCTTGTCGCTTTTAGACGCTTTCATTTTGGGATTCGCATTGTCACAAACTAAAGATTTTTAAATCAAATACCGAAAACCTTAATTTTGCGAATTGTAAATACAAATCTTGGGAATACAAGGGGGGGAAAATAGTGGCTTTGTAAAAGAGGTTTTATTTTTACGAAAGGAAGCGCCGTTAATATTAAAAACCCAAACGCGACGCTACCACTCTATTTCTGATAGTAACGGCGTAGAGGTATTGAAGAATAAAAGAAGTTTTCATTGAAAAGCGCAGAGAAAATTATAGCCTGCCTATGTTAGAGAACGGCGCGTCTGGCTTTTATAGAGTCATGATAAAGCACCACAGTTCACCTATTACTCACTGTGCCATATTTTCCCTGCGCTCAGCCTTGATGTCCCATTTCTTTTGACGTCAAAATCTGCTGGTGCTGTATTCTCTTAACAATTTTTCTTGTTCCTGAGTGCAAAATTTAAGACATACATCCCAGTTAGCTTTGCGCTTCTGAATTCAAATGAAAAAAAAAATGACGAAATTTATTCTTTTCAAAGATACACTGACTCAGATTTCATGTAATGTCCTAAACCAAACAGGACCTTTCCTTCAGGTCGCGCTGCTGTTGCCTTGCCTCAATATCATATCTTGATTATATTTGGAACTTTCACAGTCGCACCCACCGACGGTGTGGGATGACAGGATGTTCAGCCGGAAACAACTATAAAAAAGAAAAATTTTCAAAGCGGGTTCTCTGCGAATACTGGAATCAATATCCTCAGCCTTAACTAAGCTCTGCGCCCAGAAAGTTATGAACTTCATTAAGGAAAAAGCTACGAAAATAGAAAGGCATCGCGTTGTTTGGTAGGTTGTTTGTGTGTTTCCAGGCACGAAGCACACACTTTAACTGGCGCCCCGGATAGTGCTGCAGTGCTTTCTATGAGAGCGAAGGAGGAAATAGAAAAAAAGGTACAGAAACCCTAAGCAGTTTTTGTGCACTCAAAGTCTTTTCTTCCGCTTTAAGCCCAAGGAAACAGAGCGAAGGATTCATGAAAGGTCTCAAGGATTAAAAAATGATCAATGACCCTCTTCATTTTATTGCCGTCCTTAAAGCTTCTCAATCGAAAAAGGATCTTTTCCGCCTCTAAAAGAAAAGAGGTAAGGCGCAAGAAAGTCCTTTAGCTTGATTAAAAAGGGGGGTTCTGAATAGCACTCTCAAAGAGCTTATTTGTGAAATTTAGGGAATACACATGCCTTTTATAGGCTCGCATTTTTTATAATGCTGTCATTCGCTTAGCACACGCTCACAGTAAAAGAACGCTTAGGCGGTCCTTTTGAGGGAAGGTTTTGGGACTCTGCGTTAAATTTTTGGACTTTTCTCTCGGGTTACGATTTCTCCTAAATGCGTGGTCTCTTGACTCGTCAGGGGCATCTGGCTGAATGCACCAAGCGCTTTTAAGCAACACGGGTAGCGTTGGAACGCAGAATGACTATTTCATCATCATCATCATCATCAGCCCTACTACACCCACTGCAGGGCAAAGGCCTCTCCCATGTCTCTCCAATTAACCTTATCCTTTGCCAGCTGCATCCACCCTTTGCCTGCAAACTTCTTAATCTCATCCGCCCATCTAACCTTCTGCCGCCCCCTGCTACGCTTACTTTCTCTTGGAACCCACTCCGTTACCCTTAAAGACCAGCGGTTATCTTGCCTTCGCATTACATGCCCTGCCCAAGCCCATTTCTTTCTCTTGATTTCGACTAGGATGTCATTAACCCGTGTTTGTTCCCTCACCCACTCTGCCCGCTTCCGATCTCTTAACGTTACACCTATCATTTTTCTTTCCATGGCTCGCTGCGTTGTCCTTAACTTAAGCTGAACTCTCTTCGTTAGCCTCCACGTTTCTGCCCCATAGGTGAGTACCGGTAAGATTATGCTGTTGTACACTTTCCTCTTGAGGGAAATTGGTAAACTGCCACTCATGATCTGCGAGAATTTGCCATATGCGCTCCACCCCATTCTTATCCTTCTAGTTATCTCCCTCTCATGATCCGGATCAGCTGTCACTACCTGCCCTAAGTAGACGTATTCCGGCAACATTTCTAGGCTCTCGCTGCCAATTGTGAACTGTTGTTCCCTTGCTAGGCTGTTGAACATTACATTGGTTTTCTGCATGTTAATTTTTAGAGCCATCGATCTGCTCTGCCTGTCTAACTCGTTGATCATGATTTGCAGTTCACCTCCTGAGTGACTCAGCAAGGCAATGTCATCAGCAAATCTCAGATTATTTAGGTATTCTCCATTTATTCTTATTCCCAACTGTTCCCAATTCAGGCCTCGAAATACCTCCTGCAAACATGCGGTGAAAAGCATTGGCGAAATCGTGTCTCCTTGCCTGACGCTCTTCCTTATTGGAATTTTATTGCTGACTTTATGGAGGACTATAGTAGCTGTGCAGTTGCTATATATATCTTCCAGTATTTTTACATAAGGCTCTTCTACCCCCTCATTACGCAATGCCTGTATGACTGCTGAGGTTTCCACTGAGTCGAATGCTTTCTCGTAATCAATGAAAGCTATATATAGAGATTGGTTATATTCTGCGCATTTCTCTATCACCTGATTGATGGTGTGAATATGATCTATTGTAGAATATCCTTTACGAAAGCCTGCCTGATCATTTGGTTGATTAAAGTCTAACGTTGCCCTGACTCTATTAGCGATTACCTTAGTAAATACTTTGTAGGCAACGGATAGTAAGCTGATCGGCCTGTAATTTTTCAAGTCCTTGGCGTCTCCCTTCTTATGAATTAAGATAATGTTTGCATTCTTCCAAGCTTCTGGTACAGTCGAGGTCATAAGGCATTGCGTATACAGGGTGGCTAGTTTTTCTAGCACGATGTCCCCTCCATCCTTCAACAGATCTGCTGTTACCTGATCCTCCCCAGCTGCTTTTCCCCTTTTCATTGCTTCTAAGGCTTTCTTTACTTCATCTTTCGTTACTGGCGGGATGACGCATTGCTGTGCACTGCTGTATTTATCAATAGCGTTCTGATTACATTGGCTACTGTACAGGTCTGTGTAGAACTCTTCGGCTACGTTAACTATCTTATCCATATTGCTAATGACATTGCCCTGCTTGTCTCTTAATGCATACATCTGGTTTTTACCTATGCCTAGTTTCCTCTTCACTGTTTTTAGGCTACCTCCGTTTTTTAGAGCATGCTCGATTCTCTCCATATTAAACTTCCTTATGTCGGCTACCTTGCGCTTATTTATTAACTTTGATAGCTCCGTTAGTTCTATTCTATCGGTAGTGTTAGATGCCTTCATGTTTTGGCGCTTCTTAATCAGATCTTTCGTCACCTGAGATAGCTTCCCGGTATCTTTTCGAACTGTCCTACCGCCTACTTCTACAGCGCACTCCGTAATTATTGATGTCAGGTTATCGTGCATTGAATGAACATCAAGATCATGTTCCTCAGTTAAAGCCGAGTATCTGTTTTGCAGCGCTATCCTAAACTCCTGTGCTTTCCCTCTTACGGCTAACTCGTTAATGGTCTTCTTCTTCGCTAGCTTCTTCCGTTCCCTCTTCAAGACTAGGCTAATTCTAGACCTTACCATTCTATGGTCGCTGCAACGCACCCTTCCGAGGACGGCCACATCCTGAATGATGCCAGGTTGAGCGCATAGTATGAAGTCTATTTCATTTTTAATCTCACCATTGGGGCTCTTCCAGGTCCACTTCCTGTTTTCTCGTTTGCGGAAGAAGGTATTCATGATCCGTAAATTATTTCTATCCGCGAATTCGATTAATAACTCTCCCCTGCTATTTCTAGAGCCTATCCCATAGTCACCTACCGCGTGGTCGTCAGCCTGCTTCTTGCCCACCTTCGCATTGAAGTCACCCATCAGTACAGTGTACTGCGATTTTACTCTATTCATTGCTGATTCTACGTCCTCATAGAAGCTTTCAACGGTCTGGTCATCATGGCTGGATGTGGGTGCGTAGGCCTGCACCACTTTCAGCTTGTACCTCCTATTCAGCCTAATTACTATAGCTGCTACCCTCTCGTTAATACTGTAGAACTCCTCTACGTTGCCAGCTATATCCTTATTAATGAGGAAACCCACACCTAGTTCTCGTCTACCCTCTAACCCGCGATAGCACAGTATGTGTCCGTCCTTTAGTACTGTATACGCCTCACCTGTCCTCCTAACTTCGCTAAGCCCTATCACATCCCATTTAATTCCCGCTAGTTCCTCGAACAGCACTGCTAGGCTAGCCTCACTAGCTAAAGTTCTAGCGTTAAACGTTGCCAGGTTCAGATTCCAATGGCGGCCTGTCCGGAGCCAGAGATTCTTAGCACCCTCCGCTGCATCACAGGTCTGACCGCCGCCGTGGTCAGTTGCTCTGCAGCCGCTGGGGACTGAGGGCCGAGGGTTAATTGGTTTGATCATAGAAGGTTGTGGCCAAGTACTACACCAGGGTGGCCAAATCCTGCTCTGGTGAGAGAGTGCGTTGTCGATTCTGGTCACCGAGATAAGGCCGCACTCCAGGCCTGGTTATGCAATTCCATCGACACGCGGATTTTTTTTTTTAACCCGGTGGAGAATTGCGCGGCACCAGGATTTGAACCCCGGTCCTCTTGCACGCGAGGCAAGCGTAATACGTACTGAGTAAAAAAAACGGTTTTCGTTATTTTTGCACGAAATATAACAACATTAGGCAGAGGTAAGTTACTTTGTGCTGTTTTCATAAACACCCTTTTATTTAGCTTAGCATGCGGGTTTGCTGAGTACTTCCGAATGAAATCTTCATAGATTCCATCATGGGCATCATATATATGCCCAGAAAATCCACAAGTGCTTGAATTTGAGAAGGTTGATAAGGTCTTACTATGGGCAATGAAGCTATAAGTTATTTTTCTGGATCCCCAGTGCTCTTAGAAATAAAAATTAAACACCAGAATGCATATACTGTCAAAATGGATTGAACTAAGTGAAGATTCGTTGCGACTATTTCATTCATTGGGAAATACATCAAATCGAAAACGCCATATCTCGAGCCTTCGAAATTTCAAATTCTACCGTAGTGCCAGACAAAAGTAAGCGTGGCGATGCATTTAGCACTAATACGCGCCTTAGCGTATGATGAGCGCGCGAATTCGACCCGAATAACTTGTGAGTGGAAGCGCCAGCCATATAACAGATAGTACATTGAAAGTTCATTGCAGAAAAACGGAAGGAAAGTGCCCAAAATCTATGAACTGCTTTTTAAACCACACAGCAATGACTTCAGAAGCATTTTTTGGACCAAAACGGAACTGTAAAAAATTAGACAAACACCGCAGATGCCAGAGAAGAAGCTTCAAAGCTCTCTCATCTCCCTTCGATGCCGTGGCAAGATCATGGAACTTTTGGAAAAAATACCCGGTTAGTACCTGACTTCTGCACTGAAGTAAATTATACGTGACTGAAACAAGCGTTATATTGGTCGCCCAGCACTAACGCTTGCAACTCACTAGCCTTAACAGCTTTAAGTACTCATCATATACTCCTTTTCGATTCTAAGTCCTAGAATGTGTTTTAACCTAGCGATATACCATTGAGCAAACTGGAAGCGCGAACTCTCATAGGTGCATTTTTGAAAGTACAACGAGATATTTAATTTCGACAGGAGGATGACTATGTACTTAGCTGAACTTTTTGAATAGAAACATTAATCACAATACCTCTATACTGTAGCTAAAAGGAAAAAGGTGAATTAGATTCATATATTCAAGGTGACGTCAGCGTTTTTTTTCGTCTAGACAGTACGTGCGCAAAAATACGGCTGAATCAGCATCTAAATAAGCATACGTGAAATCATTAGAGGCAAGGAGGGTTCTTCAGGAATGCACTTTGAGAAGACAAGGCGAAGAGCTGTGATGGTGGCGAAGAGCGTGACAAGGAAGAGGCACAAACCATAATTTGAGGTAATATCTTGAATACATTTTCGTGTCTCCTGTTTACTAGAGGCCTCGGATAATTTTGACCACCTAGGGTTCTTTAACGTGCACTGACATCGCACAGCACACGGGCTTCTAGCATTTCGCCTCTGTAGAAATTCCACTACCGCAGCCGGGTGCCCCAGGTGTCGAAATTTCAAGAGCCCTTCACTACGGTGTCCCTAATAGCCTAAGTCGTTTTGGGACTGTAAACCCTATCAACCATAAACCATATGCTCTAGTGAAGTGCAGTGATGTGTAATTTAGTTAACTAAACTGCTTTGAAATTTAACCTTATATAGTATACACCTATTTTAGTGTATGATAATGTTCAAAGGCTCCAATAACAGTTCCAAATGGATGTCTCTCTGAACAGAGAAAAAATAACCTCATGCGCGTCCGCGTTTCAGTTCGGCTGTACACTACTCGTACATATGTAGCTTACAGTGGTTAGAATAGAAAAGGAGATTATTATTAATCCTGAATAGTTTTAGGCATACTCTGGACATACGTTAATGTAGATAAACAAACGTAATCCAAATGACTGGTTGACGCCTTTGCGCACGTAAGAAGCGCTTGCTCTTCGTAGTTTCTTGAAATGTTTTATGCTTTTTTCATTGTTCTATGCACCGCAACACTCGCACGTGAACGTTTCGGGTGCATTACATGCGCAGCCGCGTGGAACCTCATGACGTTGTAATGCGAAAGTTGTCTAGAAACTGCGGCCGCCATGTTTAGCGCCTCTGCGATGCGGCTGAAAGAACTGAGCTGCACTCTCCACGCTGAACCGTCAGTTACGCATAATATAGCGTTTTGGCAACGGGTCGTCAATATCAGCTATACGCTGCTCGTGCCTGTGAGGATGAGGTGGCTTGCCCCTCGGCAAATAGTGGCGTGACAGCCACTTTGGAGCTATAGCGTTAGTAGCGCAGGTGACCTCATTACGCGCGCTTCACCGCACCGAAGTGGGACGCTTGGGGCTTGCAACATCACCGACGGTGATCCGGCCAACCTAATCTACCCCCGCGTTTATACGCAAACACTGAGGCTCGCTGGACGCGCTTTTATGTAGTAGTGTGCTCGTGCGGACACAGATGCGCCAGACATAGATATGATGTTGTGGCCTGTCGACACACTCTTACGCCATACCTCTTCATCTCAGTTACGCCCCTTTCCTGTAACCATACCTGGTATGTGTTTACCTGGAAAAACGCTTCCCTACAGAGGGTTCAATAGAGTGCAATGCCCTGTTAGACTTCGGTGCATTGAATTTGGGCTACCGGAGTGTTTTAATTCATAATAAAAAAACTGCCCGTCTGTGGCTGAGGAGTAACGTAATTTTCTCAGATGCTTTTAAATGCAGGTTTATCATTAGCGAAGTCATAGTGGCTTTTTTTTCACAAAATTGCAGGGACGGACTTGAGTCACCACTGGGTGCGCTCAAGAGGCTTACAGGGGCTAAGAAGGGCACCATGTTTCAGCAGCCGCAACGTGTAAGTAAGCGTGCCATCGATCTCAGTTGATCATTCGAGTTTCGCAAATCACTGCGCTACACGAGCAAAGAGTGGGCGTACGTCAAATAATTAACGTGTTTTCGAAACATTTTTGACTGCACATTGCCAACTGAATCAAACGGCTGCATTCTTGCGCCTGCCAACACTTCGACATGATGTTCAAGACTTTGCCTTTAAGTTGCAGTAAACTAGCCAGCTTTACGAGAAAGCTTGTTATTGGGAGTAGGACTCGGTTCCCTTTTTCGCACTGTTTTGATCTTTCTGATTGGTTATGCTGCTGATTTTTCAGCTCAGTTCATTAATATAGTTGTTTTTGCAGATCTACTTTCTGTTCGGGAAGTTTTTATGCCCTCAGCGCGGTCCTTGGGATGTTTAGATGTTTTCAATAATCGACGGATTTTGATTGAATACCTGCGGATCGGCGTGGCTTGTTTTCTAACTTAAGTAACAGTGCATTCGAAGATATTGCTTCTGTGGCATGAGGATCAGCTGATTCAATGATATCACACACAGCGTTCCTTTTCGCTGGGCAAAAACAGTGCCGTTTGTCTCATTAATCCAGAGTCGTGGTCATGTGTTTGAGGTTACACCGAACAGCATTCAATATTACATCGTTCGGCCGCGAAAAGAACAAGGAACCAGTTTCGCCGGCAAAACAATATGCACAGCGGCTCGCGTCTACCGTGTCTGTTACGTTTTATGGACCTTCATTTACATCTCAATCAGAGTGCAGTGCTTCAGGAACTCACTCGGCTTAAGTGCGGATATGAGTCTGCTCCGCAACCACTTCATGAATTCAATTTTGGCAGCGGATACATAGCAGCTGCTCGGTGGGCTACACAAAACAGACGCGGTTAACCAAACCGACATGAACCTATTTGACCATGTTGCAGTGTATCGTGAGACATTCACACCCCGACCAGATCCGGTTTGTTATACATCACTCTGACTTCGCTGCAGTATTAGCAGCAAATGAAACGCCAAGAGGATAAATTAAACGTAAGCTCAAGAACATGCATATATTATGTGCTGCAGAATGAATGCTGCCTGGACTTATTGCCTGTTTATTAACACGCCTGCAACGCCTCGAAACTGAAGGCGTTGCAATTACGGCTCCGAGCAGTTAAGTAGAAACGTGTATTTTCCTCTCAGAAGGAAAACTCTCCAAGCGGCCTTTCACTGGCAGCATCGCTACATTTTGAGTAACTCCCGATTTATCTTATGCCCTTTGAACACGGAATAAAAATTTCCAGCAGGGTGCAGATGCGAGTGTCGCGTCCTCAAGAATGTTTCGAAATGCGTACCTAATGCAGCCTGAAAACCCTGTTAACCTCTGGCGACAATCCCCTATATATGACTGTGTTCTGGCTGCATTGGCAAGTTAATTCGAATGTCTGGAGCCATTGTTTCTGGCACCTGCCAGTTTCTTCCTTTTCCACTGGTCAAACGTCTGTGGTTGCCACGAAGGATGTTGATGATTGTTTAATGACCATTCTGTCTTCATTACACGACGAAACGGAAATTTTCCGCGACGGGTTTGGTTGACACGCGACGATTGTTGCACAAAGAAAGTTCGCTGCTGCAGGGAAAGACGTATAGAAGACGCCGTCAGCGGCCTGCAATTACCGTCAAGCAGCTACGACAACTGATTTCGGTGAGTGAAACGCAATAATCTGTGTCAGGTAGGGAGTTTCGTTGCCATCACATGACGAGACCTCTAGGTCCTTACAGGCACCGTAAAGCGTTATCTATACGGCTGAGAAACAGACCTTGTTGTTTGGGGACTTTTGAAAAGACGGTACTTTGCATTTCTGGCATGGAGACTTTTGAAAAGACGGTACTTTGCATTTTTGGAAAATAACGTAGCGTACGTAGCCAATGACAGTGAAGGTAACGACAAGCAGTGACTGCTTGCAGTTGTGCCACGCCTAGCAGCACGTCCTATTCTACCACTTTGTTTAACCACATACAACACCTCAAAACTAGTTGTCGCAAACGCTTTAAGCACTTGCCATGTTAGAATGCAATCTTTGATGAGTGCTTATGAAGCCACCTGATCAAAGGCATTCTCATTAGGCGAGGGTCAGGCTCTGAAGTTTATTTTGAATGTAAACTATAACCGTTGAAGTATGAAGATCATTATAAAAAAGTTCGCTCACTCTATTCGATAATTGTGCTAATCCTTGAAACATAGAGATCGTGCAGTATACGTGTACTGATTAGACAATTACAGCATTCGCTTAACATTCGGTAACGTTAGGACTCGGAAAACTGGCAGAAGCGCTTCAAGGAGAAGGTCTGATACATTCGTCATGTGCCCACATGTTAGAAGTGCAAGGCCAAAGCAACTGCTGAGGAGTAGCAAGGCACACCCAGGTCAAGGCATCAAGGCTACCGTAGCTTTTGTTAACGTTCAAATAAAGGTATACAACGACTGGGTCCTCGAAGGAAAGGCAAAAATTTATTTTAAAAAACGAACAAGCTGAAAATTTGATTAACAGCAAGTGCGGACGGCACGTCGCTCAAGAGAATGAAAAGAGATTTCCATCTTCCCATCTCATTAGGTGAGAAGGTATCCTGTCGCCGGAAAAGGCAACGCTGTCCTTTGAAGAGACATCACGATGAAGTATGACACGCATATCTAAGCCGCATTCACGGCGCAGAGTAGTGGACTTCGCTGCGTTAGGCCGTAAATTTTCGAAGGGGTCAATGACAGGTGATTACCAACTGGCAGAGTTCGCTCGTAAATCTCGATATCCGATGGCCCCGAAACTGCTTGCGGGAAAAGTGCCCCAATATTTCACGACTTGGAACTCAGCACGGCGGTTATCGTGTTGAGGCAATTTTCCTTTTTTGGTGATCGGCATAAAATCGACACGACTGACAGCAATCGAGTGTAGAGCGCGGATAGGCACAATAAAACTTCTTTCAGGGTAAAAACGCAAAAGACGGACAAATGTCCCTGTATCAAGACATATAACCAAACATTGTGGTACCAACTCGCCGGTTTAGGAACAGTTTTGAACATTACTATTTTATTGCTTATTTGCAATGAATGTCATTACGAGGCTCCTGGGCATAGTGAAGTGGTGTAAACAGGGATTTCCTGCACGCAGAAAATTTGATGTAAAAAATCTCCACAACAGAGATTTCATTGCAGGGCTCGTTTTGAGGTGATGGACGAAGTCATAAATTCCGATCACTTGATTGTGTTTATTTTTAGGTAGGAAGGGGCGATACGCACGGAGGATGACTGTTACACATACTGAGAGAGCTTGATGAGAATCGTTTCGCCGTGTAATAGATGCATACCGCATCAAATTGACACGCAGATGCCTCTTCGGTAACTGCACTCTATTTTCTTTAAGGAGCACTCGTTCTTACGGGTACCAAAATCAGGAAATGGAGCTTTCAAGGCATCAAAAGCAGAACAATTGGTTTCAACAGACCGCGATTGCTAACAGCCAGACCTCGAAACCTAACGGCATTTCTTTCCTTGCTTCCACTTTGAGTAAAGGGCAACGGTGTTCGAGTTGTTTTCCTCCCAGCTTAAGCAGTCACTTATAATAGAAATCTTAGTAGCAGTCGTTAGCAGTCATCTCTACTAGGCTTACTTCATTTTCTCCTTTCGCTATCAACGCATCCCCCCCATCGCTCCCCGTTTCGTACTTTCTATTTATTTAAACCATTTTTGAACCTACACTTCTTTACTAGATACGAGCCCGTATTAATGGACGTGAAGAATATCGACATAGGAAAAAAAGTGAAAGTAAGGAAAAGAAAAAAAAACGACATACCAGTAACTATGCACACCAAAATGGTACAAAACCAGTTTAACAGCCTTGAAAGGATTATGGTATGCCTTCGTCAGCCTCAAATTCGTCTCTTCAAAAAGATTGGATGATCCTTGTCATTGATGGTTAACGCCATTATTTTGTGGCAGCCACTGATCAGTTGCGTGCACAGTTTTTACAGAAGCGTGTCATTACGAAGCAAAACACGTACGTAAACGTTGCCCAGTTGGCGTCTTTTTAGCGCTCTTTTTCAGTGCACTTTTCCATGTAGTATATACCTGTGGTAATGCAACAAAAAGCGCTGCAAGTTGCTATTTTGCCTGTACTGGCACAATTGCTGCCGAGCCCAGATTTATATAATCCCCTAGCTCACCTAAAGTCTTGTAGCGTGGTCGTTTCTGTACGCCACACAATTGTCAGCAATTCAAACCTGCTTCAGAAAACAAAACAACGATTCAACCGAACGCATTAGAGTTACAATGAAATGACTGCGCATGAAAAACCTGCATCCCTTTGCTGGTACTACTGCAGCGGAAGAACAATTCACTTACATAACGTATGACCTGCTTACGTCAGGTAATCGTCAGCACAACAAAGGCAACGAAAACATCACATTTAGATAGCTGGCCACTGAATAAGAGAAACAATGATCACTTAAATATTTCAGTGCTGAATGCCCTGCCTTATTCTCCATGTAGCCTGTTTCAGTGACTTACTGTTTAAAAATTTAATATTCAGCTGTCTTAGAATTAGGGAAACATTCGACAAAAATTTTCAGTGCTCAGGCAGTGCTATTAAGGTGGCCGAAAAAGATAGAGCTAGAGACTGTTAATGACAGAGCTTGAGGAGCGAATGTTAATGCTTATATCGAGAGACTGCTTCACTGCATTAAGATGAGATTATTCCCCTCTGATGGCTTATGTAAAAAGTATAATAAAAGATCTTCAAAATAATTACAGCACTGCAAAAATGGGAGCAACGGAGGGAGAGTTAACAATGACGAAGGCTAAATTTCCAACAACATATATTGTGAGTACTTCACAAATTTATGCATGCTTTCCGAGCCAGGGGTTTTCGTCTGCGTATGCGCAAATATGCCAGCCATTTCTATGAAAAGGTGATGTAGGTCATGCTGACACAGCCTATGTTTAGCAACCGGTTCAGTCTCTAACATTTCCCTTGTAATAGCTGCTTCATTGTTCTTAGTAATTAAAGTGTGTTCGAAGAGAAGGAGCAGCCCTTTCAAGCCATACGATTACCATTCCGGAAAACCTTCAAATTTTTTTTCTTCAGGTGCATTTTTAACGTTCTTTTAGCCGTCATTAACCTATCGTTAGCACATCTCCCAGCGTGGCTAACGTGCACCTCCTAGAAAACACTTCCTTTATTAAGAAGAACAAAACACATGTCACACGAAAAATTGTAGCATTTGAACGGATTTGTAAAAATGGGGAGGCGGCATCTAATAGAGAGTTAGTTAATAAATAATAGCTCGTGTGACCTTTGTTATTACACCAGCTGTTAGATTGCTTTGTGGTTTTTATTTCTCTTGTTTTTTAGATGAAGTTACAAAAAAAAATACCCCGTTATTCCAGCTCAGCGCTGGAGCTGGTTTGAGCAATGCCCATTGTTGCGAGTGATCTTTTTTTTATTTCTGAAGATTATTTTCCAAGCAGTGAGACACGCCCCTGTGGTCTGTGCACGCGGATTCCACAGCAAGGCGGACAACTAGTACCTGACACAGCTCAAACAAAAGAGAAATATTTGACCACAAAAATTATTGATATTCATTAATTTGTGCTGCGGCTCAAGATAGTGTTACAAAATTGGAGGCCGTGAACGCCAAGCATGAGCGGCGTTCTACAATTTTCTCAACCGGCAGGTTCGTAATACCAAAAGCGAAAAAGCGGCATTGTAAGGCCGATAAGTCGGCTTTCCGGCGTTTACATTGTAAATTAGTGTTGCTCGAAGCAAGCACGGATATTGTTTCCGTATTTGACTATATAGAAGTTTACATCATTTCGACCATTTTTCCATTAGAAGGTTACGTTATAAATGGCATTCAAAAAGCTTCTGCATACGATAAAGTTCGTATTTTTTATATTTCTGCAACTTCAACATTGATTCATTTTTATTTTTCCTCTGATTAAAACATTATCTTTTTCTAGTCTCAGTCATTTCACTAATCTAGTTCTCCTCCTCATGTCTTTTTCTTTGTAAAACATTGGCGAATGCCCCCCGCGTGGGCATGTGCCATGTTTCCTCATGTGAACAACAGCCACGCGAAATAATCTATTTTATAAGTGTGCCACGGAGAAATCCCAACTTAACAGTTTTCAATTACATATTTCTACTCTCGATACTGCGAACCATTTTGTCGATTTTGAAAATGTCCCTTCTTGGCTCGCCTTCGATGTTGAAAGTCTTAAATATCGCTATATAGTTTTATGCCCTAAAATTAATTACAAAATTGTTAACTGATATTTTCAGCTGCTCTTTTGTGATATACTTAGGCACCTTGACGTATATAATCTCCGCCTTCTTGTACAACCTCCTAGCACACCTCACACTGGCGTACCTCTCATGGTTTTAAAATAAAGATCTGTAAATATTTTACAAATTTACAGGCACTCTTCATGCCCATTTGGTTTCTTCTTGTTTGCATTGAGTCTAAACTTACCGATATGCGATGACTGCTAAAGTTACGAAGGAACTATACAGAGCTTTCTTCAAATCGCCAAAGCCGACAGCGCGCCTAGGCATGGCGTTCTTGTTCTAGGTCAGTGGTTTTAATATCTGATATTCTTCCTCGCTTCGAGGGATTTGATGGTGAGTGGCAGCTAGCAGTCGGCAGGGCATTCCGTTGCGCTACTGGTAGCCATCATACTTCTGCGTCACGCTGTGGCAGAAATCGGGAGGAATCTTAGCTTGACTGCACTGTGCCGACGGCTCACACGGAAGACCAATCAATGTATCTAAAAGGCGATTCATATTTTCATACTTGCCATACATCTAACTGTTTGCGCTTGATCCGCCTCGCACTGATAATACTTCTTCAATTTTAACAATAATGTTTTCTGCCTATCATGAAGGCCGATTTAATTACAGCATTGTATTACGAATAAATAAAGTAATAAAATATTATCCTTAAATTATTCCTAGTTTTGAGTCTCCCATCTCAAATGCCTTCTTCCCGTTTCATTCAACATACGAAGTACGTGTATACAGATGTATAATTGTGCCACCGCAGCGGTGGCGAAGTGGTTGAGCATCCGCCTCGTATGCGGGAGGTGCGGGGCTCGATCCCCAGTGCCGCCGGGTACCCACCGGTGATACAATTGGTACAAGCTTTCCCCTGGTCTGGTGCTCGGCTTATTTAGGGTGAATGCTAGGGAAATAAGTATTTGACCACACCTTGAGAAAAAGCTAAATACCTTGTGACATGGCGCTCTTTGGCCGTAGCTGCCCTTGCGCCATAAAAATCCATAATCATCCATCCATAATTGTGTGTACGTAAGCACATTCTGTCGGCACGAAATGTTTGCGTTATGTGAATATCCGTTTTTATTTTCTAGCAGCGCTTTTCTTCTCTTCATAAAATGTTTCTAATACTAATTCACTTCCGCACTGGTGAAATGTGTTTATGAATCTCTGAGAACCACCAGACTACACTTTTGTTTAGATTTCATGAGATTAAAATAATTTTCCTACACACGTTTAGCCGCAATAAATTGAAAAGTTTTATTGCAAATACTTGTGCCCTTCTACTGCTTCTTTCCTCGAATAACCCAACTTTCCAACGCACTCAATAGACATCAAGCATAGAAAGTCTCACGCCATGGAGACAAAAGTGCCACAACCGAGGTCTGAAGACGCCCACGATTTCGCTACCCAGGAGCTGTTTACTTTGAAGCCGCATTGGCGTACATTTGATCTTCCAGTGTGCAAACTACAGGAGAAGCATATCACACCAAGAGTTTTAAAACACACACAAAAAGAATATTTCCTTTGAACGAACGAGTGTACCCGTCTGGATTGTCACTCAATTGAAATGCGTCGTCTTAATGAGTGGAGAAATATCTTTCCATGCTTCAAGGTAAAGAAGACATTAACATAAGCACGTCCGTATTGCATGGAGCGTGTTTGACACAAATGCATTCAGGACGTCACCGTTCTTTGTAGCTTCGCATCGTGTTCGTCCCGAGAAACGCGCAATGAAGAACGGAAAGACATCCGGGCGACTAAACATGAAACAAAAAGAAATTCACGTCATGTTCTCCTGGAGCCACAAAAAAGTGTCATGCTGAGTGGCCTTCATTTTAATGCTGATTGCTGGCATGAAAGATTCATGTCATTTTGTATGTGTGGGCCAAGACATTATCCTAGATCTACACCTGTAGGTAGAGTGCTCAAAAAGCGCCGTCGGATTTTTGTAACTTTATTTCTTTGAAACTAGCTGTGGGCGCCTGTGTGTTTTTCGCCCTGAAATGAATTAAAAAAAGTGCTCTCCACGGGTAAGAGTTCAGTGTTTTTAAAGACCGTGCTGTGTGCTACCGAGATGAGGCAAGCACTGGAATAAGCGCTGGTTTCCTCAAAAAGATGTGAATAGCAACTTTTTTTCCTAGTTTGCGAACGTAATCTTTCCAGAAAACTGGGCGTTAAAGGCTACCCGAGTTGGTCATTTCACATTGCTTTGGAGGGCCAGTCATCGCTTTCTGAGGCTGCTTTAACTACGATCGGTACCAAGACTTCGATTTTTTTCATCCGCGGTAGACTGTTCCAGCCTAAACTGGCAGACAGAATGGAGTGCTTGGACTGGAGTCAACGGATGTAATCATTGCGAGTGGCTGGCGTAAGCTGCAACCGTTCATTACGTTTCGGATTTCGTTGAGTTCAGTTGTAAGCCAAGTTATGCGACTCGCTGCGGTGACGGGGCGTGGGGGGGGGGGGGGGGGGAGTGGGCGAAGAGAAGCTGAAAAGACTTACTGAAGAACGCAATGCGGGTCTCACAATGTGCACGTGTCCCGACTCTCCGCACTTTGCCGAGGTAATGAGCTGGAACCTAATACCTCAATCTCGAGACTTCAATACAGCTGCCCCTAAATATGTCCGCAGCCAGAAGTTTGGTCATCAAGGCGTTCATGCTTTGAGATTATTGAGTACGGAGCCCAAGCTTTCGATAAGCACGCTTACTTGAAGAATGCCTGGTTTGGCCCCATAGCTTATTGGAATTAACATTTTAATGATTGAACATAAGTCGGATCCTTATTGACGTAACTTTTATTTAGTAAAATAATGTTTTGTCCTGGTACTTTAAAAAAACAGCAGAAACTATTGTTATATGTTACTCCAACCTTATTTCAGATTGGAATAACTCGCTCGCTGCCTCCGTTCACATTGAGCCAAATTTGTCATCTTTACTGCTTAAAAAATGCGTTCCATCAAGTAATGTTCCGCTACTAGCTTTATGGTGAACGTTTTCCACCGAATTCTTTCTGCGCCGTAATAATTTTATAGAAAAGTAGTGAAAGGAAAGTGTTCTCGGATAATGGGATGAAGTGTCGTAGGTTATAATGCCCTTTTATTTTTCAAACTGGATTGGGTATTGTGCTCTAATCTCTGTCTATTAGAGCGTGAGGATGTCATAAAAAACGTGAAAGCCAAATTGATGAAAAAATGCGGTTCCAGTTTCTTTTCAAAAGGCTATGCAGAATCGGCGCTGCCAAAAAACTTGAGTGCTGAGATTATTTCGCTCAAAATGATTTTCACGGGGAACGAATATTTAAAAACAAGAAGTCTAACTCCATAACATAAAGGAGTAATTTGGGTTAACAGCATGCTGGTAATCAGTACAGGTAGGAAATCTTTCATGCTGGCGTGTCTCCAGCTGGCGTCTAAATTAAACTCTTTGCAACCAAGAAGGTAAATCAAAACTTTACACGAGCCGTTTTTTTCACTGGTGGCACTCTCGAGAAGTTGTGCTTGTATGCGTTCAGCTGTCACTGACTGTGCTTATTAATATTTCCACGAAAGAAGGTGTTTCAAGTCATCTCACTTAATTATTAATTATAGAAAATATGGTAGGCCGCTAAATGTATCATGACAAACCACATCCTTGCACCATCCAATTCAATTTGTAAGCTGTTTATTAAGTCACTCGGTGGATTATTACTGCCGCGTTTCTATTAACTTCTGTCGTGGAGCTCGGCACCTGCTTAATAAAGAAACTGCAGTTCCAACATTTTTTTTCCACACACGCAGAGCTTTTTTGAATTTTTCAGTCCGACGTGTCCTGTGACCACATGATCAGATTATGATTAAGAGGTGTTACTGTAGCAATGCTGAGGCCGTCGTGTAGTCTGCAATACATTTATTTGCCTAGCTTTTCATATCTAAGTACTGACACGTATAGCATCTCACAGCTTCCACAAGTTCATCCCTTCAAGGCGTCCTGTAGCACCTTTTCCTGGCACGCTTGACTTCCGTTTGTTTTCGGCCGTATTTGCAATTGTCCTTTCTCATTATTTTTTCTAATCAAACTCTTCTGTTCTGACCTATTGTTGCCAATTAAGCAGTGTTACATGTCAGTCACGTGAAACGCAAACTTCGAATGCGCAATAATACGACTGCGCCTTATAGTAAACATACAGTACATCCTACAGTGCACGCCTTACGGGAGCAGCCGGCTCTTTCCAACAAAGGATGACATATCCACAAAGGAAAACAGTACCGCCGAAAAAACACACACACAGTAGAAGAACGACGAAGGACAAGCGCTAACTTCATCTTCAAGTTAGCGCTTGTCCTAGGTCGTTCTTCTACTGTGTGTCTGTTTTTTCGGCTGTACTGTTTTCCTTTCTGGATCGAAATGAACCATCTAGCTCAAATAGAGGCTCTTTTAAACGATGACATATCCGTCGACTACTTGTTACAAGGTACGACGAAACAGCGCTCACAGACGGGACGGAAAAGTAGAGTGACACATGCGCTGATGTGTCTATCTCCTCTTCCGTCCCGTCTGTCAGCGCTGTTTCGTCGTACCGTTCAACGTGAACGAACCAGCCCGACTAAGCCCTCTACATGACTACTTGTTACGTTCAGAAACAGAGACAACGCGAAAAAGGAAAAAGTGGGTAAATGTCCGTTGGAATCAAAATGCCGATTAAGACTTTCCTCAATGCAACCCCATTCTCCCTCGCACAAAATTGCGTTTTCATTTCTTCCCTGTGATGTCACCATCTGTCTCTCTTATCATCTCGTCTATGACACAGGCTTCCGCGTCTAGCACATTCTCCAATGTGCACCATTTCTGAAATGCACTAGCCTGGGACCATGGCCTTCAGTTTCACCGTAAGCAACTGTGATAACTACAGCCTTGAGAGCGGTAAATTCTGCCAAGGGAACGGGTGGTAACAGGGCAAGTGGAAGACGACATCAGAGATGAGGCAAGAATAAGAAAGTGACACTTTTCCCCATACTGAAGCTTTTCAGTGCCACAGCATCAGATGCACGCTTACTATTTGAGGCTGGATAAAATTGAAAGCGCAAGTTTTAGTGTGAGAGCACTGATATGATCGTCGGAGCCGAGCAACAATATTGTTTGCGCATCGCTCTTTGCCATAGCAAATGTGGCGCCAATGCTCAGCAAAGGTCTAGTGCACACAATCCCCAGGCAGGGCGAACAAAATAGACAGTAGAGACTCCTGACAGACCATGCTGCTAGTCCGGACCCTGAGCACCGGCTCCTCGCCGTCCGACTGACTGAAGAGCCCGCTGGGATTCAATGAATCCTGGCCAGCATCTCACGCGGAGACCCTGTCCACCACAATCCCCCCAGGCGTCACCTCTCGACTGAGAGGGAGAGCCGGGGGGTGGGATGAGGTCGTCTTCTTCTGTGGGGCAATAAAGTTTTTCACTTACTCTTGATCGTGCATCGCTCATTGCAGCAGAAATTTTGACGCCAAGCGGAAACAATTTCACCCGGGTCACCCCTGAATTTTCACCCGGGCTAAATTGGACCATAATCGATGTCCACCCATAACTGAGCGTGCCCTGCACGATGGAAAATTTCAAATTTGGGCCGGGCAGTTCCAAAAGTTTTATTCGGCACCAAAGTTTTATTCGTGCCTTTGTCGATGTGGACCAAAATTTATTACCCAACATAGCTGAGCGTGTCCGACACGTCGACGACCTCCAAATTTGTCCGAGCCAATCCAAAAAGTTTGTCCAGGTAATTGGAAAGGTAATTGGGTTCTCATCTGTGTCGCCCTCAAAATTTTACCCTGGCCGGTTTGGACTGAACTCAATATGCAGCCGTAATTGGCCATGCCCGACATGATGGTCACCTGCAAATATGACCCGGATCATTTCTCACAGTTTGGCCCATGCCACCCCCCGAAAAAGTAGCTCACGTCTATGAGATCTTTGCAATGTCTATGCTATAGAGTCCCTTGTGGCGTCGCTATAGTTACAACACCGAGCTTTCACTCGTCATACATCGGTTTAAGCGGAGCTAAATGCTGGCTGATTTTAGATTCTGAGATCAGCTTCTAAATCCGATGGCGTATTAAGACAATTGAAATATTTTACGCTCTAAAAATCAAGATTTAACATTTCCAAGCGCTGGCTTTGTCTGTATTGAAAGTGCGCAAAACAGAGCTGGAGTGACGCATCTTGATTACCGAGAACGTCGCCGTGATCGACCGCAAATATTTTCAAAATCGTGTCCATCCTACTTGTGTTTTTCTTTGGAATGCTCCAGTTCTTTCCTTTGCCGTTCGAACACGACATGAGCTGCCCCAAAACAGTTTGCAGTACCGCAGAGTCATGCGGTATTGAAAGTTATCTTCAAAGGACAGTTATGATGCAGCTAATATAGGTAATACCACTTTGTTACTAGTTACTCAGGAAGAAAACCTGTGCGAATAGAGAACACTGTTGAAGAAAGCTGCGTTGCAAAAAAAGGAAGCTTGCTTATTACTTATGTCTGATTGGAGGCTTGATTTCAAAAGAAACGTGCGCGCAGAAAAACATGAAAGGAGATTACTGAAGGAGTACAGAACATGCTCTGCTGGAATGAAAGTTTTATACTGTTTGTGTTGTCTTGTATTGTATCTATAACGCATTTTGGTTTAGCGTGAATTTAGTGCGCCCTTCAAAAATCAAACAAGCTGCTGTTCAATCTGCAGTTTTCAATTTGAGAAGGATGAAAGAAATTGTGAGGTCTCTTAAAATATAACTTTCCTAAAAAGAGCAAACACTAAACAAATATTTTTGATTTGCTACAATCTCAATTTATCAATGGTTTACCACGTCCTCAATTCCTGGCTCTTCTGCCATATATGCATTATCCGTCTCTAGTGAAGTTGAGACATCCCGTTCAAATGCTTTTACTAAAACACAGTGCTGGCGTTCAGTAACGTTATATGGATTTCATATTTATAGCTATTTAAAGACATTCGATTTCCAGAAGTAGTTTTATTTTTTCTGCGAGTGTAAACAAAAGTTTGAACAATAGTTGCCTCCGAATAGTTCCGAGATAAGAAAAAATTTCTTTCAAGAGATATGCGAACAACAATTAGAGCCTCCAAGAATCTGAAAATTCACTGCCCTGATAATGATAACTTGTAAATATAGCACAAACCAAGCCGTTCAAAATTTCGAATGAAAATCGCTGCCTTATTGATGATTGTTTCCTACTTAGGAACTCAAAGATTATTTCGACTATGTTAAAACTCCTTTCGGAGAACTTTAAGTCGAGTAAATGCCAAATAGAATTAAGAAAGCAGTAACGAACATGTATACTTCGAAAATTATTATTATTATTAATGTGTCTTCAGTGCTGTTAAACGCGTTTACGCTTTGACAGCTCTTCGCTTTGATGATATAAAAAAAATCGTGCATCTGGTAAAAAGGAAAACTCAGATTTCATCATAGTTGACATCAATAACTCTGAAACCTTGTATTCATGAATATAATCCCGTCTTCAACACATGTCATGCGTCGATGCAGAACCTTCACATTCATTTTTTAATCACAGCGTAGCGTTCTTCTGAGTTGCTTCGTGTTTATTAAGTAATAAACGTTTTATGTAGCCAAACAGTACACGCCATTCGAACATCGAAACGAAAATTTGGTCAGTTCAATTTATTGTTGGATTTTTTTATTTATTGGTTCAACAAAACTCCTTCGTGAAAGAGTAAGTACATGATAGTGGCGCGTATCAAATGTGTTTGACATTTACATAATTTGACAGATTGGCAAAAATTGTCCTAATGCTAATGCAAGTATTCATGGTTAAAAAATATCGGGCTAGCACGCGCACAAAGAAGCAGACAGAAAAAATTGAACTTTTCTAAATACCTGGCTTTTCAATATTCCGGGACAAAATTTCAGTACGAGAAGGGCTAGAAAAGAAAAAAAATCTACTTTGTCTTAGAGTATCAAAGGTAGAGGAGGGGTCGCCTCGAAAACCAAGAACTCGAGTTCAGGCCACAAAATAAATGGTGAGTGGCATTGCTACTGTTTATATTTAACATCACGGTAACATTTCCGCTCGTAGCGTTAATGAAGCCAGTGAGCATTGGACGGTGCTCTGAAAACACATAGCTAGCTGCCATTACAGGCAGGCTACAGTTAGCACGAACATGTCCTTTCGGTACCGACAGAAGTTCGCACTCCACTTTCTACTCCCGGCCGCAGTACGCACGGCTTTCATTATTTCTCGCGGGTGCGTCTGAACACTCGCTAGCCTGCGGGCATCGGACATATGTCACGTCCCACTGAACGCCAACTCCACATGCGGAAGTATGCGCGTGTGTAATGAGTCTGAAGCCAACGTTAACGCCAGGATCCTTCACAACTGGAGGAAAAAATCTACAGTCCTGGCGGCATAGTTCGTTGTCCCTTGTTATATTTCATTTGCTGAGTTCTGTATGTTTATTTTATCCGCAGTGCGTTCCTACAGATTCAGTGTACAAATTTTCAATAGTTGTATGTACCTGAATACGTTTTTAGTCATCTTCGTGCACCGGCCGCTCGGCTCAACGCCCGTTACAGGTGACATTTACTTCTTATACATACGCCTTACGCTTTCGACAACGTCAGCTGCCCCTTACGTGCGGCGCGCGTCTGCGCTGTCGGCGTCATCATTCGAAACGGACGCCACTTTGTCATGCTGAACAAAAATGGTAGACCAAAAAATGCAATTTCAAACAAACTTTTTTTAATGCGCTTTCGCTTATAAGTTATATCCGTATGGAAACGTAGATGATAAAAAGCGCAGGAGAAATGAATTTCCTATCGAAAACGCACAGCTTGAAATCAAATTACTGTGCTTCAGCGTTTGACAGAATGTTCACGTTCAAGTGCTGGCATCATCTTGAGCCACACGGTATGTTTTAACACTGGGTACACTTCATAACATCTGCTTTGTAACCTCTGCGCTTTTTGCCTCAGGCTAGAAGTCAATAGCCGACACTCTGAATCCCGAACACTGCGCTGAGTACTGCCTAAGAAAAACTAAAATTTTCACCAGCTCTCGAACTTAGCATATAGTTTGCTGCGATCAGCGGAAAGAACATTCTGACTGCGTTAGAATCCTCAATGGCACAGTGCAATGAACGATGTTCTTTTAGGAGGCGTCGCGAGTGTTTTTGACAGGCATGTGTTTCATCGTCTTCCTACCTAATGCACGAACTGCTGAGCAGTACATGCATTATGAAAGACAGGAGCGTAAGATAAGCCATGTTGAGTTTTTATTCCAAGAAAAAATCGTCGGAGTGGTATCATCCGCTGTCAAGACATCTGTTAGTGCTAGCAGGGACGCCTATAACAGGTCAAGTGCGCGATTGCAATGGGTGCAGTGTGCAAGTCTGGTAGTGAAAAAGTAGAAAAACATAATGATACTAGGAATCATTTCCGACAGAACGTTCTATGATGGGCGATGTGAAAACAAAAGAATCTATACTACACACAAATAGATAGCCCGGAAAGCAAAACATTTATCAGTAAAAGACGCAGAAAACACCTTTTGTAACCGAAAATTCACAGTGAAATTCCGAAGTGCGGCAAGTTCCGAAATGTGAGCCTGAATGCCTATTTAAAACATTAACTCTCCACACGGTGAATAATCTTTGATATTTTGACGTTCTCATTTAAGCACAGAGCTCTCGGCAGATATTTCTAACACCGCCTTTCGCATAAGCAGGAACTGAAAGAACGTTCTCCTTTACCAGTTTCTCAGAGTGAGTGAAAGGCAAACGGTTAACGCAGTTTCAACGAGCCGAAGTCAGAGCAAGAAATACAATACTAGACTTTTAGTTTTCTAGCCTCCGGTCTCTCCAATACACATTATATCTGCTCGCGACAGCGATTGTAAAGTTTAGCCCGTGGAAAACTGGGGTCAAGGAACAACTTAGCAGCCTTTTTTTTACATCTTCAGAGGTTATGGTTATGTCTAATGCAGTGGACAACAATTAGTTTACCTCCCATCAAACTCCGATAGTGATTGCTCAACTAGGTGAATTTAAGTATATAATCACAGAACAATAAAAGTATTTGCATTTTACATGGCCTTTTAAGTTCTTCCGTGGTGTCATAATCTGCCCGCAGTAAGTATTCAAGCAGTAATCAGCAAAGAAATAGAAACTATTTCTATTAGCCATACTTTTGCTTGCAAACGTAAGGAATTAATTTCATAATCGACACGCAGCAAGGCTATTTTGTATTTCGTCCGCACCTCCAAAAGTAAACCCTGCAGTTAACTGCGGTGTGTTTGATTTGATATTTAATGGTAAGTAGGGCTTCCATTGGCGACCAAGTCGAGCTTAGCAGAATCAATGGAAGTACCTAACTCTTCCATCTCAGCGTTGGTCTTGTAAGTCAAGCAATATTTGTTGTTTTTTTGTAATTAGCACACAAAAAAGATAAAGGGTAAAGCAAGAAAGAACCTTCCATCAGGAGCTACTGCTTGAGTTTTTTCTCCGGGCTGAGGACACATAAAATCTGCCATAAATAAAATACAGTACAAACTGCTGTGCCTTTCACTGTGAGGAAATCGGAATCTTCGCGCTGAGGACACATAAAATCTGCCATAAATAAAATACAGTAAAACTGTTGTGCCTTTCACTGTGAGAAAAATCGAATCAGGTGCGCAAGCATTTCGGTTTTCATTTCCATTGTGTTTTTTCGATTCATTGCTCATATACTGAAGTGACGTGGATAGCGATAATGGGTTAATGCCAAGTATGCAGAACTGACATTCTCTATTTTACATTCATAGATCAGTGGGAGTCTACGTACCACTTCACTTCACTTCACTTCACTTTATTACCTTAAAGACCCCACTTTGGGGGTGTTACATAAGGGGTGGGAGTACAAATATGGGTTGAATATGGTTGCTTACATGATATTTATGAAATGCATATTTAAATTGTTCACAAAACTTGATTGGCAGGTGATGGCATCAACGTCGTGGGGAAGGCCATTCCAGTCTTTAGCAGTGCGAAGAAAAAAGGATGCGGAAAAAGTGACGGTGCGGGGGCGTTGGCATGACACTTGCAGTGGATGGCCGGTGCGATGAGATATGCGAGCGGGCGGTGTGATGTAGGGTGGTTGTCCGAGGGAACTGTAAAAAAACTTATGAAACAGACTAAGAGAAGCAATGCGACGACGATGGGCAAGAGTTGATAAACCTGATTGTCGTTTAAGTGACGATACACTGATGTCGTATGAATAGGCAGAATGAATGAACCTCGTGGCGCGATTTTGGACAGATTCTAGTGAACTGATGAGATATGCTTGTTGCGGGCTCCAGATAGCAGATGCGTATTCTAGTTTTGGTCGAATGAGTGATTGGTAGGCGAGAAGTTTAATACTTTGAGGGGCGTGCCGTAGATGACGTTTCAAAAAACCCAATGACCGGTTAGCTGATGCGACGATGTTCGTTACATGAGAGCGCCAGGAGAGATCCTGGCACAAGGTGACACCTAGGTACTTGTATGAGTATACAGATTCTAGTGGAACGTTAGCAACGGAGTAAGAGAAAATATGGGGGTTACGCCGGCGGTGAAAAGATACGAGTTTACATTTATTAGTATTAAGCGACATTAGCCAGTCATCGCACCAGGCATGCACTGTGTCAATGTCGTTTTGCAGCTGTGATTGGTCAAAGGTGTTGGAAATCGTGTGGTAAATAACGCAGTCGTCTGCAAACAGACGAACATTGCAAACCAGGTTTGAGGGTAAGTCGTTTATGTAGATTAAGAATAGGAGGGGAGCAAGTACAGAACCTTGGGGTACGCCTGATGTTACTGGAAGAGGGTTGGAACTCTGGCTATTAACGAGAACAAACTGGGAGCGCTTAGAAAGGAATTCTTCGATCCACAATAAGACGTTAGGATGCAGTTTTAGCATGGTTAGTTTTAGCAGTAAACGCCTGTGGGGAACTTTATCAAATGCTTTAGCAAAGTCTAGAAAAATAGCGTCAGTTTGTAAATTTAGGTCGAGGTTAGAGTGAACGTCATGAAGAAAGACGGCCAGTTGAGTTTCACATGACAAACCCTTGCGAAACCCGTGTTGTGAGGGATGAAAGAAGTTGATAGCGTCAAGAAAGTCCATGATTTGAGAATAGATGACGTGTTCCATGATTTTGCAAGGTATGCTGGTTAATGATATCGGACGGTAATTTAAAGGAGAATCTTTGTTACCGGACTTAAAGACGGGAATGACCTTTCCCACTTTCCAGTCATCCGGAATGGAACCTGTAGAAAGCGACTGTGAAAACAATAACAATAAGTACATTGCAGAAATATTATTAGTGTTGCGCAGTATTTTGGAGTTAATTTCGTCGACGCCGGCCGATGATGAAGTTTTAAGGTGTTCAATGAGCGAGGTAATGCCGGCTTCAGAAAACGCGATAGCAGGCATGCTGGACTCTATATCGACGGCGAAAGTTGCAGTTGGTGGGTGAATTTCATTAGTGAACACAGATGAAAAGGCGTTATTAAAAATGTCAGCGCACTCAATGTCATCAGCTTCCTCTCCAGACTCTTTAGTTAGAGTGATGGTATGTGCCGGGTGCTCACTTATGACCTGCCAAAACTTTCTGGGATTGGAAGTCAACAATTTGGGGAGGTCGTTGTGAAGGAAAGAGTATTTTGCGTAGCGAATTTCTGATAGGTAGGTGCGTTCGGCTGTATAGTATTTTTCCCATGCGCACTCGTCGTATTGCTTTAATTTTGCCGCACGGAAAAGGCGCTTCTTTTTATTGTCGAGTCTTTTTATCGTTTTGGTATACCATGGTTTCTGGCGGTCCGAGTGGAAGCTTATTTTGGGGATGTATCTATCGGTTAGTTCGCTAACCTTTTTCTTAAAACGGGACCAATTGTCATTTACTGAATTATCGTGAAAAGATGCTTCAAATGTTGTGAGATATTGGTTGAGTTCAAGACTAAAGGCTTCATAGTTTCCTTTGTCGTAGAGGCGAATAGTTTTGTTTTGATTCTGGCGTCGTGATGGGTGGAACTCAAATGTGGCGTGGATTACTTTATGGTCGCTGATTTCGCGTAGATAAGTGATAGATGAGAGGGCTTCCGGGTGGGTAGTCAGGATTAGATCTAGGATGTTTGCACCGCGGGTCGGTTCAGATACCACTTGAGTTAAGTTGAAGTTTAGGCAGACCTCGATAAAATCATTCGCTTCCCTGTTGCCGACAGCTGTCTGTGTCTGCCAGTTGATTTCTGGAAAATTGAAGTCTCCAAAAAGAATGATATGCGCTTTTGGGTATTTCCTCGTTAATTGGCTGATCACGTCGTTAAGAATTCGAGAGAAATCGGAGTTGGTATTTGGCGCTCTATAACAAACGCCCAGCAGTACGGTTAGGGGCGCAGCGCGACAAAGTAGCCATACTATCTCAAGGTCTGATGGAATATTAATAACTGTACACGAGAACTGATTGCTAACTGCGATGAAAACGCCTCCACCTCGAGCGGATGTGCGATCTTTGCGAAGAAGGTTAAAATTCGGTAAGTCAGCAAGAACTTCAGTATCGGTGATGCCATTAGTGAGCCATGTTTCGGTAAGTATCAGCAAGTTACTAGCAGATGAACACACAAGATTGGAGATGATTTCACGTTTCGGAAGAAAACTACGTATGTTTGTGAAAATCGCCGAAAAGGAAAGATTAGGCTGGGGGGTGGTAGGTACATGAGCGGCTGGGGGCTGGCGGCGCAGCAACCGCTATGGTATCTCTTTTACAGATTGCGATGGTTCGTCGAAGATATATCGTCGGGAACCGATGAACAGGGTTTTGTATCGCAAAGAAAAACAGTTAGTCTTGCTTTTGGCAAATGTAACTAGATGTTTGCGCACGTTGCGAACGCGGCGTGAAAAATCTTCACCGACGGAGTAGTCAGTGTTCTTGAATTTGCGGCCATTAGCTAGAATTTCGTCCTTCGTTTTGAAAAGTGCGAATTTGGCAATTAACGGACGGCAGCGATCAGGTTCGTGGCGTCCAAGACGGTGAGTGCGGTCTATTGTTTTGGGGTCGAGGGTGATGTCCAAATATTCGGAGCAATGGCGAATTAGTAGCTTTTCAGAGTCGGCCCACGTTTCAGATGGGTCAGGGTCCGGAATGTTGTAGAATATGAGGTTGTTTCTTCGTGATTGGTTTTCTGCTTCGTCTATGCGATCCTCGAGATCACAGAGCTGGCGAGTTGCCTGGGTGGTGTGAGTGTTAAGGCCTTCTATCTCTGTGCGTAGTGACTGTATGGTTTGGTAATGACCTTCAAGAGCGCTGATGTGCCTGCTTAGATCAGAAATAAGGTTGTCTGTTGTTAGTAACTGGTTTTTGAGGTCTGTAACTTCCGCGATTAATGCCGACTGACCGGCGGACAATTTTTTAAGTTCCGTAATTACAGTTTCGAGTGAGGCAGGGCCGGGGTTAGTCTATATGTCGCCGGACAACAAAAGCAGGGAAATAATGACATCAGAACACTCAGTGACAATGGCAAGGCAGCATTGCGGGCTCGGCAGCTGTATCAAAAAGTAATCACTAGATTTCTTAGCGTAAAGACAACATGGCTTACTAACCTGCATGGCGAGGCAGAACGGGTTAAGCGACCGCATCGTGGCACAGCCACCGAGCCCACAAAGCGACGCCGGTGGCCGAAGCTGCTTAATAGCTGGAGCGGATGTTGATGGCGATGGTGTTTCCAACTGTCTGTCGAGGGTGCAGTGCACTGAAGTCAGTGCACGATCGGGCGAAGCGGTGATGGCGCAAGGCTGGCACATATCGGTTCGGTTGAGAGCGGGCGTCCATTCCGGCGAGATGTCCGGTGGACAGGCAGCAAGAGGAGCGGGGAAAAGCGTGGTAATCCAGAGGGGAGCGATCACCTGCATGGCGAGGCAGAACGGGGTAAGCGACCGCATCGTAGCACAGCCACCGAGCCCACAAAGCGACGCCGGTGGCCGAAGCTGCTTAATAGCTGGAGCGGATGTTGATGGCGATGGTGTTTCCAACTGTCTGTCGAGGGTGCAGTGCACTGAAGTCAGCGCACGATCGGGCGAAGCGGTGATGGCGCAAGGCTGGCACATATCGGTTCGGTTGAGAGCGGGCGTCCATTCCGGCGAGATGTCCGGTGGACAGGCAGCAAGAGGAGCGGGGAAAAGCGTGGTAATCCAGAGGGGAGCGATCACCTGCATGGCGAGGCAGAACGGGGTAAGCGACCGCATCGTAGCACAGCCACCGAGCCCACAAAGCGACGCCGGTGGCCGAAGCTGCTTAATAGCTGGAGCGGATGTTGATGGCGATGGTGTTTCCAACTGTCTGTCGAGGGTGCAGTGCACTGAAGTCAGCGCACGATCGGGCGAAGCGGTGATGGCGCAAGGCTGGCACATATCGGTTCGGTTGAGAGCGGGCGTCCATTCCGGCGAGATGTCCGGTGGACAGGCAGCAAGAGGAGCGGGGAAAAGCGTGGTAATCCAGAGGGGAGCGATCACCTGCATGGCGAGGCAGAACGGGGTAAGCGACCGCATCGTAGCACAGCCACCGAGCCCACAAAGCGACGCCGGTGGCCGAAGCTGCTTAATAGCTGGAGCGGATGTTGATGGCGATGGTGTTTCCAACTGTCTGTCGAGGGTGCAGTGCACTGAAGTCAGCGCACGATCGGGCGAAGCGGTGATGGCGCAAGGCTGGCACATATCGGTTCGGTTGAGAGCGGGCGTCCATTCCGGCGAGATGTCCGGTGGACAGGCAGCAAGAGGAGCGGGGAAAAGCGTGGTAATCCAGAGGGGAGCGATCACCTGCATGGCGAGGCAGAACGGGGTAAGCGACCGCATCGTAGCACAGCCACCGAGCCCACAAAGCGACGCCGGTGGCCGAAGCTGCTTAATAGCTGGAGCGGATGTTGATGGCGATGGTGTTTCCAACTGTCTGTCGAGGGTGCAGTGCACTGAAGTCAGCGCACGATCGGGCGAAGCGGTGATGGCGCAAGGCTGGCACATATCGGTTCGGTTGAGAGCGGGCGTCCATTCCGGCGAGATGTCCGGTGGACAGGCAGCAAGAGGAGCGGGGAAAAGCGTGGTAATCCAGAGGGGAGCGATCACCTGCATGGCGAGGCAGAACGGGGTAAGCGACCGCATCGTAGCACAGCCACCGAGCCCACAAAGCGACGCCGGTGGCCGAAGCTGCTTAATAGCTGGAGCGGATGTTGATGGCGATGGTGTTTCCAACTGTCTGTCGAGGGTGCAGTGCACTGAAGTCAGCGCACGATCGGGCGAAGCGGTGATGGCGCAAGGCTGGCACATATCGGTTCGGTTGAGAGCGGGCGTCCATTCCGGCGAGATGTCCGGTGGACAGGCAGCAAGAGGAGCGGGGAAAAGCGTGGTAATCCAGAGGGGAGCGATCACCTGCATGGCGAGGCAGAACGGGGTAAGCGACCGCATCGTAGCACAGCCACCGAGGTCAAGCAATGCACAAGCAAAGTGAGGTCAAGCAATGCACCAGCCACCTGCGATGACAGGTGCGGCTTTCGGTGGCGTTTGTGAGACACTGGTTCCTCATCCCGAGCAGGCGCTCGCTACCAATCATTCCCTGAACTGCCACTTGCCGCGGTGGAGCTTTGGCAGAGCGGGCTGTGCATATAGTGTAGCAGCCTAGAAGACGAGGAACTGTGCAGTGGCGTGGGCAGGAGTGCTCGCGCCAGGCTGTCTGCCATTAAATCATCCTGTAACCATCTGTCATCTCGTCTGAGTCATCTCCTTGCCATCACGTATAAATATATACACCTGGCAGGTTGTCCACGACTCGATGGATAGGTGAGAAGACTTCTATAAAGCAGGCTTTAGGTAGACAGACACAGAAACTAACATACAAACACAACGGGTAAATGCGGAGAAAACCCGCTTTAACTGCTATCACACTAAAAAACTTGTTATTCCAGACGAAATACGAAATGTCCATTTAGTGGCAGGGGAATTCTGAAATATTAAAATGTAGCAATATATGCAGCCAGGTACACGGTTTGGGTCATAAACCGGCAATAAGAACGAAGTAAAATATTTCAGAGCAGAAAACCGTTTGAAAGCCACGACGCCTGTGTCTGTCCATTCCTTTAGTCTCGTCTTTTTGAGCTGTACATTTTCATGCTAACATTGTGAACCAACGCAGTTGTACATTCGGAATATTAAGGTTGGTGATACCGAAAACATGTCGTTTCTTCCAACTTTTACACTGTCCGATGTATACTGTGATTCCACAATTACGTTAAGTATTTATTTGGACATCGTTTGCAAAGAAAAAGTCAACGCATTTCTGTATGCTTTATTTCTGAACTTTTTAGCTTTTATAACAATCACGTCAGTTCCCAAAGTTGGGACCGGAAACTTTTTTTTTTTGCATACTAGTTTCTGCAGGGCAGCACATGGTGGCACCACAAGATATTTGTGAAGATATGTACTCAGTGCAAATTTTACTCTGCTTTGTTTAAAACCGTCCTGACAAGTTAAACATTCTGATTACCGGATTCCGACACACGTGCCGTATGGGCAGTTTTGGAAACTTTTACGATTTAAAATTTCTTGCAATACACCACAGGAGCTGTTCACAGGTAAAAAATTTCAAAGGAAAAGATGAAAACTCAAGAACTCTTGCAAGTGAAAAAGAAGACTATTGGCCTTGGAGCGCTCCGCGTGCTTTTATGATGTCATCACCCTCATGTTTCGTGGGATCAGGTTACGTACTACCGCATCGAAAACATGTTCAGCCGTTATGCGCAGCCAACACAAACAGGGCATCATTTTTTCTAACAAGCGTAGGAAATTCGTTTTCTTTAAAAAGAAACCTTTGCACACTTGCTACCTTATGCTCACAAAAAAAGCTTACATGCCTTGGATAAACATTTTGCGTGTTTTTTTAACTACTTGAAGCTGGAACGAGATGTTGGAATAACCTGGTTGGGAGAACCTCACTGAAATAATATATGCAGCCCTGCGGGCGGAACTAGCAAGACACCCTATGATCCACGGAGTATTTTCGTATTCCGGCGAGATAAACTGCAGACGTGCGTTTCACAACAGTGAAACTACCTTTTCCCAGCTACTGAAATTGTTGCTCCGAAAATTCCCGCAAGGAATTCCTATTTCGGCATGATAAGTGGTTCGGGCATGATATTACAACGTGCGTTTACTGGAAAGTAATAAATGTATACAGGAGACTTCTCTTTCAGCCAGACGACTAATGTAATCTTGCGACACAGTTTGCTTTTATGTGGGGAATTGCGCTCGGCGGCCATAATCCGCCCAAGTCGCCTTCTGTCTTTTTGCGTACTGTAGCCACGTATTATTGGGGTTATCCTGTTGCAACAGTGCCATATTCTTTCAGATGCCAGGAACTGTAAGCTTTGAATCTCCCTATGCCGTTGCCTTACAACTCCCAAGTGAAACACCTTCACAAGGTAATGAGCAAGGCAGGCTCGGAGATAAAGTTAGACAGTTTTTGTTTTTTTTAAACGTATATTGAAAGGCAAAATTGGAAATAAAAGAACAAGGCAGCACAGCGTTTGTTAAAAAACTCTAGCCAAAAGCTAGCTGGCAATAAGCATGCACGGCTGAATTTCTTGAGCTTCAGGCATAGAATGCTACTATGGTTCGTAAGCTGACCGCCATATCAAGTGAACCAGAGCGGGGGAAAATAAATGGTGCTCGCTTCTTTTCAATATGCGCTCAAGGGAAGAGCCGGTGTAGATGATAACGGGCGTTCTTAGAAACAAGCGATCGTTTTATTGAAAACAACGTCATGAAGTATTGTACAGCTTGAGATTAATTTATACCAATGGGGGTTCCTTAACGTGCGCTGAGATTGCATAGCACATGGGCGTTTTTGGATTTCCTCTTTATCGCAATGTGAACACCGCGGCCGGGCTTCTATTCCGCAACTTTCGGATCAAAACTAGTCTACCTAATCTACAGAGGCAGCGCCGCGAGTACTTGTGAGCAACGACTCAACTGTAACCTAGGAGAAGCAAGTACTACTAATAAAACGTACATCTGTTACACCTAGCCACCTTGTATGAAATCTGAATTTTTCTGGCAATATGTGATAAATCTTGAAACCGGTAAAGGAGAAAAAACTCAGATTCATTATTCTCATATTTAAGAAATAAATCTTCATGCAGTTAACTTCACATTCAGTGAGACAAAATTTTTAAAGCACTGACAAGGGGCTTTGCTGTCCCTACATGACAACTTTTTTGTTAGGGTTGCCAACGATAGCTCCTTCTCTATTTGTGGCATTAGACGAGTAAACGCGAAAATGAAAAGTTCATATTTGCCGTATTTGCAATATGCCCCCGAGGAGAGGCAAAAGGAGGCAGGCAATTAGGCGTGCCTCCTGACGACGTTACACTTTGCCTAACAAGTCAGGACACTGCTGACTAAAGACTATCACATATTTAGAATAAAAAAAAAATCTCTTTACAAGGGAACAGTGCCATACTTTGGGGTAGGAAACCAAATAAAATAAACAAAAGGGAAAGAAATTTCTAAGATTTATAGAAAACGGATACATGACATCTTTAATCAGAGAAATACGTGCAAAGACAATAAGCAGCAAAAAGAAAAAATATAGAAATTCAAAACAGAGCCTGGAGTAGAAATATTCAGGCAAAAAAATGTCCAGAACATTGATGAAACAGAAGCAGTGCCAACAGAACTCAAATATTGTATGACTTTAGCATTCCATATTCCATATGCACGACTTCAGCATTCCAGTTGTATGAAAACGATGAGTGTTATGAAAAGCTTTGGCAAGTTTATTGACAAGGGAAATTCCGGCGTAATTAAATCAACTAAACCATAATTTGGAGGGCAGATCCATTTTATTTCCTATGATTGCATTAACACCTTGCCAAATCAATGTTGTGTGTGCGAGACTGCCGAAAGTTTTTTTTTATACAGAATTAAGACTTGGCCTTCTTTAAATCTGTATTAAGCGTGTTTCGGAACTTCATGAACTCAGTTAAACCCTCCAGGTTTCTGGTTTCTAAAAAATAGAGAAAACGTTTTGTTCTTTTCTTCAACTCGCTTCAAAAATGCACATGTAATCCATTCTTTCCTGGCCTTCGTATGCTTTCCAATAGTCACCATGGGGAAGGGTGCATCGTAAAGTTTTATTAATTTTCAATAATTTCTTTGTACTCTCGTGACCAGTCTGTTTCATGATTACTTCGGCCCGATTTGTAGACGACGTCAGATTACTATGTCGGGGAATGTTATGATCAACACAATTTCCCTGCAAGCGAGCGAGACCATTATTGTTTGTTTTCTCTGAAAAAAAGAGAAAATACAGATTGATGATCACTGACCCTTGATCAAAAAACTTCTGATATAGTTCTCCGTGCCAAAATATGCGTAAAACATAGGTCAATTAATGTTTCGAAGTATTTCCATATCCACGTTGGTAAATAAATGGTATTCAAACAACAAATAGAAAGGAATATTACACAGAATGTTATGTTTGAACGAATATATTTTATAACGTTAATGTCAAATGCTTAAGTAAATAATTCGGCACTTATTCAGGATTGCGAACTTTAGTAAAGGCTCAATCTACCGAAAAAAATATACAAATCACGTAGAGGTGGGCGATGCAGACACAATATTGCAATGTTACGATAAAGTATGTATATACTTCTTCCAGTTCATTGCGTAAAAGGTGATAACCTGTCATATCTAAAGATAAGTGTTACTGGACATTCAGACATAACCACCATCATACTTTTCATATTTAAAAACTGAAATTATTTTCTTGTCAGCAAAGTGAATAACCCCTGAAGTTGAATTAAGCGATGTTTCTGCAAAAGCAGTAACGTCTAAATGAATGTGCAGTTTCTGTAATTCCGCATCTACCTTTCCGGCTTTGTATTTTAGACTCGAAGGATAGATATGAAAGAAAAGGACCACGTATTTCCAAACTCGTATGCATACTAAACACATCTTTGAATCAATCAGAAGTAAAATAAGGCATTTTTAAGAAGCTTCGCTGCGCAGCTTCTGAGCTTGATGCATTTAAACGATTTTGTCGACGTCTTTCTCTCTAGCAATCCTGATAACCCGTGCGCCTTGTTGTTCTCGAGCAAACACCTATCCTTCTCTCGACCGCAAAAAGTCATAGTTCATTTTTTAGCTTTCTTTTCGGCGAACTACATTAGTTTTTTGCTGAAAGCGGTCAGTTTATCAAAAATCTTACATCATTATCGCGTTCGTCTCGCTTTGGTAACAAGTCTGCCTTAGTAGATCGTTTGGCAAAACGAATCAGTACTGCAAGTACCTTGCGTGCTTTGCAAAGAAGACAATCTAGCCCTTCAATGTCGCTCCCTGCAGTGGAGGACAACTCAAGGTTCCTCGCCAGATCGTTCACTGTGTCTAGCAGCTTTTCACCGTCTTTCACAGGCAACCCGTGATTTTACATATTTCGACTACGACTGTATTGATGTAGGTCTTATAGTTCTTGGCGCAGGTTTTCATTTAATTTCTAGCCTATCGTGGTTTTCCTCAATGTTGTCAACTTTGTTGCGAAAGAACTCGATTTCCCTTTCATGCCTGTTTTATGTTTCTAGTACATTGTTGTAGGTATCAGACATTCGTTGGAGAGAGCTGTCGATCGTGGGCACAGTTTTTTTTTTTTCAAGGTTGTCAAGTCAGCTACTTTTGCTGTGAGTTATGCAACTGATTTACTTGCATCACTAAGCTGTTTGCTGAAAGCAGCAGAAGTCTGATTACTCTGATATCTTCCGCCATAATTAATGCGAACCGGTGGTGTACGGCATTTGAAGCATTTTACAGTTTTTCTTGTTTTTTCGTCTTTCCTTTAAATATGTCGTTCCCCAAATCCGGCACTCTTGCGAATGCAGAATTTTTGGAAACTCTCTGCAGATGTCATATAGTACTCTCCTTAATCAATTGTCTCATATCATAATCAAACAGAGCAAAGGTCATCATACTCGAGCGGCAGTTCACACACAATGCTGGACACTAGTGCAGGCTGGGGCAGTAGCCACAACGACAACTGGGCGAAAAGTAGAATCAAGTAGCACAAAAACTAAGCTGCGATGACAAAAACATGTGTTTGAGCACATGACGAGAATCTCTGCCCAATGAATGAGGAACTCGATGTTCTGCCAGGATTTATGAATGGCTACGAAGAGCTGTAGCTTGAATCGGCTGGCCGGTAGGGGTGTATTTAATCTTTCTTGGATGCAACCAGCGTTGCTGGCGGACTGCACATCGTGCTCGTTGCAGTTATCTGTCGATAGCGTAGGTGGCGATCTGAGAAGTTAAAAACAACTGTTTGAGCATTTAGCGGTTGTCTCTGCCACCGCCACCGCTGCTGGATGAATGCCTGCACCATTCATCGTGTCACCACAGTGTGAGACTTCTGAACAAAAGAAGCGACTTAAAATATTTTTCGGTGACCAGTTTCAACCGGAGCATTTCTGCTCTGCCATCTCATGTTGAATCACAGGAAGGACGGTAACATCCTGCAAAAAATTGTAATGAGAATTCAGACTGAATTCGGCAAGGTTCACCTTTCATTTGCATTAAAACAGGCTGGATACGATGTGCCATTGACTCAAATTACAGAAGACTTTCGACGATCTATTTTTTATGGGAAGCGTCAAGCACCTGTGCTCCAAAAAAGGAAAGAACCAAGAAGAATGCATTCAGTTTCAACATTTTTACTGCCGGCGCGGTGGCTCAGTGGTTATGACGCTCGGCTGCTGTCCCCAAAAGACGGGGCTTCGAGTCCAGCCGCAGCTGTCGAATTTCGATGGAGGCGAAATTCTAGAGGCCCCTGTACTGTGCGATGTCAGTGCCTGTTAAAGAATCGCGAGTAGTAGAAATTTCCGAAGCCCTTCACTACGGCGTCCCTTATAGCCTGAGTCGCTTTAGAACGTTAATCCCCCATAAACCAAATCAATAAACTAAGCCATCAATATTTTAGTCAAAATCATCCCTGGGAATAAAAATATGTTAACTTCGACGCTGAAATTTTAACAACTTCTGGCTGTTTGTTGCATGCGCCTGTAGACTTCTATAGGATGTGATGGGGCGAAGCTCCTGGGTATGTATTTGAAATACCACCATTCGACAAAAACAAATAAAACATATGAAGGGAAGAAACATGGTCACACATTACCCCTAGTTCGAAACTTGAAGGTAAGTCGAAATTTCGCAGCTACTGAACGTGGCATTTGTGATGTTCCTTTGAAAATCAGCAGCCGCCGGTTCTTGTTCTGAGTGTTATCGCTTGCAGGGTGATTCGCTGGTGGTTCGGCGACCGTCCAATATTCAATAACTTCATTGCTTCACATAGAAAATGAAACAGATTGTATTGCAAGGAAGGAACTACAATTACGGTCAGCTGGCAGCATTGCCCACGGCATGTGCTTACTTCGCCGTCATTCGTCAAGTGCGCTTTTTAACGTATAAACGGCTGCCTACTAATAGCCTCGTGAGGCGTAAGGCGTTTTTAAAAATGAAGCCGCCTTCACTCAACCGTGCCTCGCATAAGCACAAATGCTGCCACGTGTTCTTAGCTGCATGCTTGCCGGTGCTTTCCGTGCACTAATGCTTACAGCGGGACGTCATGGATTTGATAAAATAAAATTAGGAACACTAATTTTTTGCCCTCACAATTGTAGATGCGTCGCCTCAGACAGCCGTCGCAAGCTCATAAATTTACTATGGTGTGGGGTTTTTTTTTATACACAACTATATTATTGTGCTTTTTTTCTTGAGTTGAATGTGTAGGATAACATTAGGCGAGTTGTTGTATTAAACTGCCAAAAATGAGGCTTCTGCCGGTAAAGTACGGGCCACTAGACTGGTCTCTTCGTAGACGGTTTAGATTTAAAGCTTGCGCCAGAAAAGGAATACCACCTTTTGGGCAGTGTGAAGTCATTTGGTCTCTTTTGCAAATATAGGCGCACATTTAGGTAACGTATCACCACAGCGAATTCTATCAACAAATCTCGTTTATCTCTAACTTAAAAAAAACAAGTATGATCAATTTGATTGATGCAGATAAACTTCGATTGGATGCTTCTTTCCCTCGGCAGTCATTTTCAACTCTGATCATATTCTAACTCTGGGTTTTCTTTCAGTCCCTAATTTATTGCAATTTTCATTCTCTTCGTATTTCGACTATGTAACCAAGACAAGCAATTTCAACAGTTTTGGGAAGACCAATTTCGTTGGCAGCGCCCCCGAAAATCTTTCTGAGGAATTGCAGTACTCAAGAAAAGAAACAACATAATATTGTCTCCCTCGAAGAGATTTTATTCATTCGGAAAACTGAGCACAGAACATGAGACTCAAAACCGCTAAACTCATGGAGGTGTACCTTGTCGCGTCGAATATGACGGCACGCGTTCGAATGCTGTTCTAATACTTACAAGTAGATTTGGTTCCAGTTCCATAGCTGACCATAAGGAACCAACTTTTCCACGGCACACAAAAGATACGGAATGCTCATGAGAGAGGATTTAAGTAATTTAAAGAGATGGTTGAGCGTATACAAAAAGGCACTGTCAATTGTAACTAGGCGAATATCTTTTTTTCAAATCAAACTGATTAGGAAATATTAGCTCCACAGTATTTCCCATTGTCATGAAGGAAGGAATAGATAGCGAAATTTTAGGTAGGCATCCAATAAAGAAATATAATCATTTCTTGATTTTGGAGCGAGGGGTTCATTCGAGCGAGACGATATCCTCTTCTGACCATTCTAAGTCGAATTATCTCCCTATGTTCGTTCGCGGAACATTACAGCCGACAACACAGAATAAAGCTACAACAAACAGGAAAAATTCAATTTGAAATATAGATATTTTTCAAAATTACGTTCAGAAAAAAAGCTGAAAATTCAAATCAGCGCATTCAATTTTTATCTTTACCGCACTGACCTGTATCTTATTCAATCCCAGTGGACACAGGAAGAACGGTTTCAATTTTTAAACCTTAAAGTGATAAAGACTGCAAAACAATTAAACTGCCTTCTCCGCTATTTTCACGTTCCCACTCTAGGATTATGTGTTAACGAAAAATAAATCTACTGCATTCACATAAAACAAATGCGGAGACGTAAATGTACGAACAGAAACGATCTTGAGGAATTGACCTATAAATTTTATTTAGTCGGTCACTTCTAAACCAGGAACTTATTTTTTTTAAGCCGCCGCGGTGGCTCAGTGGTTATGGCGCTCGGCTGCTGACCCGAAAGACGCGGGTTCGATCCCGGCCACTGCGGTCGAATTTCGATGGAGCCAAAATTCTAGAGGCTCGTGTACTGTGCGATGTCAGTGCACGTTAAAGAACTCCAGGTGGTCGACATTTCTGGAGCCCTTCACTACGGCGTCCCTCATAGTCTGAGTCGCTTTGGTAAGTTAAACCCAATAAACTAACCAACCAGTTTATTTTTTTGAGCTACGAAGATTTCTTATTATTTTGCAATGTTTGGTAGAACTACTCTTTGCAGGAACTGCACGTCTGTATGAAAGACTTCCCGGAATAAATACCCAAGTTAAGTATACGATTCGCCAGACTGGCTAAGAAGGGAGAGATTTCGAAGTTGCTGGTATCAAAGAAGACGGACAGACGCTTGCGACCCAAACGCAAGATTTCAACTAAAGTTTGATAAAAGCATGCCAAAAAGTTTTTCAGGAGCATGAGCAGATCTTTTTTTTTTCTGACAGTTAGAGTTGCAAGGAGTAGGCTGCTATCAGTAAATCTCGTGAGATATATCGCTGAGGGCGTTTCATGCAGTTAAACGTGAATAAAAGTTCTTGCCAAATTATCAATTTAATTTTTACCAAGAGTCATCATACAGTACGCAAACAGCATATCCTGTCTTGTGAACCAGTAGAAAAGTTGCAATGTGTCAGATTTCGCGAGTGTATATCACAGGTGCTTTCTTTCTACGATTCCTTTGCCGACAAAAGAAGAGAGATCTACTCATGCTCTCTCCATGGTTCTTGACATACTTCTGCTAAAATTACTCTTAGTCCGTTGTTTCTGTCGTTCGCAGCTCTCCTTGGTCTTCTCGATTTTCTTCAGAAGATGTTTTTCGGAGAAAATCAATTAGCCCAAATTCCTCCTTTCGTAAGACTGATTCGTTACATTGCAAAAAAAAGCCTTTATTACAGAAATAAAACATATTCGAGAAGCCTGTCCGATAAACGACGGTGTACATTGTGCAGATACGAATAATTATGCGTCCATCTCAATGTCTTCTTACACGAGAAGCAAACCCAACTCGCAGTTTTGTATTGCTTTCGCTCCACCCGGATTGAACACTTTCGATCACTTCGCAGATCTTTTTTTTTGTGAGCTGTGTTGTCAATGAATTTTCTAATAGAATTTATTTGCGTTTTCAAAGCAAGAAATGTACCTAATTTCATCGTGATAATAATAATATTAATAATTGGTTTTGGGGGGAAAGGAAATGGCGCAGTATCTGTCTCATATATCTTTGGACACCTGAACCGCGCCGTAAGGGAAGGGATAAAGGAGGAAGTGAAAGAAGAAAGGAAGAAGAGGTGCCATAGTGGAGGGCTCCGGAATAATTTCGACCACCTGGGGATCTTTAACGTGCACTGACATCGCACAGCACACGGGCGCCTTAACGTTTTTCCTCCATAAAAACGCAGCCGCCGCGGTCGGGTTCGAACCCGGGAACTCCGGATCAGTAGTCGAGCGCCCTAACCACTGAGCCACCGCGGCGGGGCAAAATCGTGATAAAAACCTGAAATCTGACTCCAGCTTAACCCCACTATACAATTCCTAATGCCTGTATACATCTACTTTTTGTAAGTAAGGGTGAGATGTCAAAATTTTTCTTTTCCCAGCAGATCTCTCTCAAACCTTTTTTGTCTTTGAGCAAAACATAATATCGAATAATTATTGCAGCCAAAAGGGTATTACCTGCCTGACAGCGCCCACTGCAGGTCAAAAGCCTCTGCCATTTTCCTCTAATTAACCCGGACTTGTGCCGGCTGCGATCAACTTATCCCCGCAAATTTCTTAATCTCATCCGCCCACCTACCGTCTGCCCCCACCTGCTGCCCTTCTATCGCTTCACTGGTAATGTATATCTTCGCCCTTAATTTCCATCGATTACCTGGCCTTCTATTACATGCTTTGCCCAAGACCATTTCTTCTAGACTTTGATTTTGATGTCATTAAACCGTGTTTGTCATCTTACCCTCTTTTGCGGTTGAAATAACAGCATACATCAAGTTATCGTGAAGTAACTCAATTTTTTTCGTTTATTGCGCAGCTGCTACAGCTAACACACGGATGCATGGCGTAAAATAAAAATGAAGAAAATTTCTTGTTCTTACATCAAAAGAAATGATTATAAAAGATGAATACGGAGCTTTTAACCCGTCGTTCCGCACATAAAAGAAAAATGTGGCGACTGTTGCATCAACAGCAAAAAACTACAGAGCGATTATAAAATGTTGCTGGAAATTCCACGCTTATGTGTATGTGCATTTCAATAGTGATTTTTGCCTTCTAGTTTGTATAGGCCAGCCAGCTGCCGAAAAAGCCAAAGCGGAATTCTTTCGCCTTGGTACTATCCTTAAGCTACGCGCATTGAACGAAGATCATAATTGTCAGATGTGACGAAGTCTTCATCAAGCACGGGAAGTCGCACTATTTTCTCATGGCCTGTATTTGTGGGTGCTACATTTGGAAGACTCGCAGGTAACTACGCGAAAGGTGAAGGTACCGCGGGAGCTGTTCTGCCTGACGTTCCACAACTATTATCTCTGCTTGCTCAGTGTGGCTCACCACTCCAGCACATCTGCGATTATGTGGTCACGTTGCCAATGGATGTCGCTGAAGTTTCACGATGCCGACAACCCGTGACTAGCGGCATGCAGAAAACCAGTGGAAATTCAGCGCCAAGGTTCTGCTCATGCTGGGAACAAACAACTCTTTCAGGTGCCTTGAAAATTTTTTTTGCTTTCATTTGTGTTGAAGAGCCAGTGCAACGAAGAAATGGAAAAAAAATAAAAATTGGTTTCTGGGGAAAGGAAATGGCCCAGTATCTCACATATTGGCGGACACCTGAACCGCGCCTTAAGGGTCGGGATGAAGGAGGGACTAAGAGAAGAAAGAGCAGGTCTAATTTCAGGGCCGTTCCTTGCTTATTTCCTGCACGTTGAAAACTAACACTATGCAGTCCGTTCCTATCTGCTGGTTAATTTCGTGCAACGAATCCCAGCAGCGTATAGACAGTGAAGCAGCCAGACGTAGCTTGTGGTTCAAAGGTCCCTCGGAACCTTTCACCGATAACTATTTGATGCCACACTGCATCTTGTGAAGACTAAAACATTTACCCTGAGCCATAAGACGTGCTATGCGACACAGGTTGTGAACACGAAAGAGCGTATACGATGTCAAAATCATGCAAAGAAAAGATAGTGACAGAGCAATAGGATACAAATCATCCAGCGAAGCATCATGCGTGAAGAAGCTTCATGCTGCGGTCTTCCGTTTACTACATGATGCTGAACGTCACGAGAAAGAAGCGAGAAAAAGCACTAGCGTGCACGCCCAACTGCGTAGAGCAGTTGCTCTCAAAGCTGCCAGCGGGCGCTCGCTCTGAGCTGCCGAATGCAGTTGTCCGAACGCAGTTCGAATGCAGTCACCCGGTTACAGCGGCGAACACAGCGGTGTATAATTTATGAAGACTTTTCACATCGGGTCGGAACGGTGCATTCAAGGCGTGCGGTCGCAGCCCGGAAAAGAAAGAGTAGCAGCGAAAGAGGTCCCGAGTTGATAAGTGGTCGGCCTGTGCAACGATGAAGCAATGTGTGCACTTACCGGTAGACTTCCTTTCTGAGTGCTCGACTCTTCTAACGGTGGCCCGCGTCATCTGTTGGAGGTACTCTTGTGAGCAAATAGAATTAGGACGTGCGTCAGAGAGAGTACCATAGTACATTGACAGTGAATGAAAGTGCATAAAGAAGCTCGAAAGAAGCATACCACGCATACACGTGTTCATGCTGACGTTTTGCAATGCAGATCGAGGAGAAAAGAAGGCACTAAGGCTGGGCCAATCCCTGATTAGATAGTGAACGTAAAAGTGCATTTTATATTCACTGTGTATGTTGAAACCAGTGCGCCTCTGCTCGTCCGTATTCGACATCCTTTTCAGCGCAACCAGTGCGCTTTCGCCAGCAAGTGGTGCTGCATGTTTTAGAAAGCTGCCTTTAACCTCCGCCTCTCTGTTTAGTAAAAAACAGCATTTCATTCTTTGAATCTCAAAGCTGGCTAGAAAAATTTATTCTGTTATATACAGTATACACACCCCGGCGGATGCGAAGAATGAGCACATGAAGCGCGCATTGTCCTGAGGGACAAACAATTGAACACAAGAAGTGAAGACGAAATTAAAAGACAGTCATCTGCCGTCGTCTGTATGCGGGCAGACGAGTAGGCGAGACCAGCCTCCTTTAACTGGGCGGGACGTGAATTCATTTCTGACCACCAAACGAGAGCTAAGCTGTCTTTTATAATAGATTTAAAAGAAAAAGAAGAAGCAGCTACCTTAAACGCCATGGAAAACGTAGCCTGAATACAGCGTAAGCGCCTGGGAAACATTCCTGCAATCCGTCTATCGTAGTGTAGTTTAAAAATCTCGTAAAAAATGACATTTACGCAACATACGAAGCACACAACATTAATAGAGTGAACCTGACAAAAGCGCCAAATATCTCCCTAGCTTTTGTTTTCTTCACGTGTTTGTTTTTCTTTCTCCATTGGCTTTTGCTATTCTAAGACGAGCTTGATAAAATCGGATAAAGCATCTTGGAGAACTGGCAGTTTGGAAAGCAGAACATACGACACCCTATTTTCACAGACTCAAAGCCGTTCATCAGCAACCACGCCATATTCTTGTCATCTATTGACGCTCCACATCTGCATAACGACGTCGGCAGAGCGTAGAGGTGGGTGACAAAACGTATTCACTAGGTCTCGCACAGGGCGAGCGCACTGCACCTGTCAGATATAGTGTCCAAATAAATCGCTGAAACATCAGAACATGGACAATGAAGAAAAACAAAACGGTGAAGTAGGAAATGCTCATTTGAATGCGAAAACAATGCTGTGGTTACGAGGAGGATAATATTAAGCAGCTGCTCAAAGCAAATGTAGTGGAATTCTTTTTTTAGTTGTAATAAAATTAGCGCTATAGCTTCTACTGGCGGGCAATGCATTGCAAGAAGGAAAAAAAAGTATGAACGAATTACACCGCTGGTATCTCTTCCATCTGGTTCACACACGATAATAAAAAAAAGCTGTAGTTCTGTATTCGATGGCTGCGGAAGATAGAGACATTGCATTACCTAAAGCAATACAGTATTTGAAGGATCAAAAATTGAGTTATAGATTTCTTTTTCTTACAAGAAAATGCTACATCTTCACGGAAAATTGGTAAAGTGTGACTGTTTAGCCAAAACGAAAAGAATGCTGGTTGTATTACGAAAGCTTTGCATTGCCTTAAAAAGACAGGAAGGAAAAACAACTTCGGAGGAATCCACTGATGTGACCAAACAAAAACAAGATACTTAACCGACTACAGTATAAGAAACTACCTGCGACAACAGTGTACTTGAACAGAGTAAGCTGACGAGCTAGTTACTTTTGCATGATATTTCAACAGCGAATGCTAGGCCCGGACAATGAACGAGAAAACAAAGACACACGAGCGCTGAAGTGCAACTTTATTTGAGGAGGACACCAACCACTACATATATACCCTCCTTTCGTGGTGGGTTGTCCTGGTGGGCGGTTGCTTGAGGGTATATATGTAGTGGTTGGTGTCCTCCTCAAATAAAGTTGCACTTCAGCGCTCGTGTGGCTTTGTTTTGTCGTCCTCTGTCCGTGTCCATCATCCGCTGTTGAAATATCAGACAACAGTGTGTCTCCTCGCTGCCCGTCACCGCAGTGCTCCACCTTAATGAGTGTTTCAAAACTATTCGCCTACTTCCCTTTCTTTTTCTGATGTTTTCAAGGCGTGGTGGTGAACAAATATTGTTCTGCGCTTCCATCGCAATACCTCTGCCTTCCTTCGTGCATACGTGCGTATCAGCTTATTCTGGGAGCCTACAACAACACCAGAACTATTTCAGCCTTGAAAATTAAGGCATACGATGCAGCATTCATGTCTTTTTTTTTCCGGAGCGCTTTGCAGTAGCCTTTTATAAGTTAAAATTGTTAATTCTAAATGTCCTCGATTTTTCAACGAATAACAGTTTTTTTCAGGACTGCTCAAGCCTTTTCTAATCTTCATGGCTTATATATTAAACGGTGTTCCTTGGCAGGCTTCGCAGTTTTGTACAGGTACAGCACGATGAAAAACGAGTTTAATCCTCACTTAAAAAGACCCCCTTTAGCATTTGGAACAGCCGTGAAGTAAACTGGCGCAGCAAAGCGCTAACCCGGCACCATTCATGGAAACATAATAAAACAGATATTTAAGACAGAAACAATTGGGCGGTAAAATATTTTGGGTAACATGTGGCAATATCCCGTTCCTGATGCATGTCTTTTTGAGGAAGCTTTCAAGACGCCCAAAATCACTCCACTCACATAGGTAGCTAAGGCCATCAAGCTTAGCGCATGATGGCCTTAGCTGCATATGTGCCATAAATCATAACACAACACAACACAAAATCCCTCCGGGACACGCTCACAGAAGGCTTGAATTTTGGCGTTTAGCATTCCTTGGGTGCTGAATCTGAACGCGGCCTAAAGGCGTTATGGGCTGAAGAACCTTCACTGAAACTGTATTAAAAGTTGCAAGCGAACGTTGTATTTTTGCAAGGCATCAACTTTTCAGTCCTCTTTTGATTGTTTTATTTTTTCAGTCTGGCATTTTTAAATTACCACTCAACAACCTGCAGTAATCTCGGTACACGGTAATCTGGATAAGACTGGTAACTCCTCAGGATATCAAGCAAGAATTTTTTAGCTACAGGCTTCTTCTACACGTCTCAATATACGCATCGCACTTAAATATTAACTTGTACATAGAAAGGCTCGCCCAACAATTTCCTGTCCACAACTCCAGATAAATACCGATATATGGTACTCACCAACGTATTTAAAGTCCCCATTATCATTTAGGCGCACTTCGGCTATGCTGTGTTAGCTCCGCTTTTTTTTTTGCAACTCAGTGGTAATTAACCGTATTGCGATTCGTTCGAGGCCGATAAAAAGTTCACTCATGATGCTGCGTCGACGCTCATTTTGTCAGAGGCATTCTAATGCCTGAGATGCTTAAGTCAGAAGATTTGATAGTCATCTGTGAAGCACTTGGGTCAAAGCACCCTAAATCAAAGCATCCGCAAAGAACCCGGTCGGTTGAGTTTTTTGTTTCAATGCTTTTGCGCTTTGACAAGCATCAATCACGCCCCTCTCATTACACTTCGTTCCTGAATGCCCAAAATGCAACATGCCGTCCGTGCTAGCGTCGGCAGGAAGTACTAAAAATGGTCCGTTCTTTTTGACCATGTTAAACTTCGGCTGACGTTAAAGCAGGTAAAGGTTTAAATGGGCCAACGTTTCTATTTTACTGCCCAAAAAGAAGTACAGGTGGTCTAGATATATCACAAAGAAAATATGATAAGATAAAAAATAGGCAATTGGACCGAAGCGCCGCTGTTTCTCAGTGACTATTGAGACTACTCTCTACGCCAAAAGCCGCGGGATCGACTTCCGGACGCGGCGTCCCGATTTCAACACAGCTGAAATGCGAAAGCATTCGTGTGCTGCTCGGTATTAGTGCGCGTACAAGAACTCCAGAAGCTCTAAATTATTCCGGAGCACTTCAGTACAGCGCTTCTCTTAGCACTATACACGCCCCCCCCCCCCCCCCCCCCCGCTTGTACAGCTTAGACGCGTTAAATCGAAATGACACAGGAACACTGTTTCACAGATTTAGGCATTCCTAAATATCTTTGCGACCTCGAGGATATCGCGATTATACTTTAAGCTATATTTCGGCGCATAATATTTTTCTTTGGGGTGGCTTCCACACATATGGTTTACCCTCAAAATGTCCTTAGAATATCTGTGGAAAACATAAAATTAATTTTCTCTTGAGTTCAATCTATGCGTTTCCTGTGACTTCGCTGCTACATACTTACTCTGCGCCGAAGGTCATTCAACAACGCAATACCTTTACACGAATTACGCGGAGTTCTAGAGCAGGATGAAAATGAACTTCAGGCACATGTAATAGCGGATCTCAAAATACAAATTTCTTTGGCCCTAAAAGGTCGCTCGTTCAATAGGAAAGGTATGCCTATTTTTGCAACCAGAATAAATTTCTTGCAAGTTTCTCTTCTGACGGCCGCAATTGACTTATTCATAGCGGAGAGTCTGGAAAAAATTACTTAATCATTGTATTTTTGTTCATAATTTGTGCCGCTTCTGAGGATATTTTGTGCATTGAATCAACTCCACGAAGCTGAGCTTGTGATGAGGGCTTAAAGTTTTTTTAGTGTTTGGCTGCCTCTATGTCGGCGTATTTTCTTTTGGAAGCCTATAGCGTTCGAAATATATATATATATATATATATATATATATATATATATATATATATATATATATAGAGAGAGAGAGAGAGAGAGAGAGAGAGAGCTGAATCATTCTATCATAAAAGCTGAGTTCTAGACGAGTACCAGAACTCCTGTAATCAGTTCATTTGGTGTACTGATTTTCAAACCAGTTGGCTCACCGCTTGCCTTGTTTTTTGCAGAAGGGGGGAGGGGGCTTACTGCAAGTTTTCCATTCTAGCAAAAAATATCTATTCGAAAGATCACTTTTCTAAGTTTTGCCAACTCTACTTTCAGTTTCTTATCTATGAAAACAGTTCGTTTTCCAGCCCTAATTTTGAATAATGTATTTTGCTTACACGTTTTCAATTTGTGCCTTGGTAGAGCAGCAAGCGAATTTATTAGGGAAGGAGTACTCTCTGTTGCTAAGAAAAGCTGTATGCTCCAAATATTTGCGGACATGCCCTATTGCCAAAAGTGATGAAATGAATGGGAATACTGCATGCAGGCAGAAATACATAAATGACCTCATTGCTTGTAATCGCATTTTGCTAGACCCCATGGTAATAGAAGAAAAAGAAGGGTATGTGAGGAGCAACATGGTGGTCTCTAAATGTGCGCACTTGTATATTCTGGCGCTCTTAACATAATTTATGTAAGTACACCAATAGCAAATTACTTTTCTTTCAGCAATTACACATTTTGTGCTCTCAAGCGTCTGCTTAACCAGCGTAGCCAAAAAACCAGAGGTTGCGTTAAGACCTATTAGTTCACTAAAAGATAGAGTAGGTTTAAAGAACGTGCATAATTGGGTTCTAATAACAAAAAAAGATGTGGTAACTGCGTTCGAAGCATCACTGTTCGGCACTGGCTTCTAAAGATGGGAACATTATTCGCTTTCGTCATTTAACGTAAGTGGATAAAAGTAACGTAATTTCACGTAAGTGGATAGATATAAGCATGACAACGCGGTCTGAAAAATTGGGCGATGGTTGTGTTACAATGAACCATTTACTCAAATAGTGGTCAATTTTTTATTACTAGAACTCTTCCGACAACCTTAACTAAGCATTCGCATCAGAGGGGTCAGCGCAAAGGGAAATGGCGAGCGCCCTATGAGAGCAACCAGAGGCAGGTGGCCCGCCTGCTACGGTGGGGAGGTGGCATCCTGCGCACCGGGTTACGAGCGAACTTTGTACTTTCCCCACGAACTTGGCATACGGCCTTGGCTGTAATGAACTTTAGCATTCAATCTCGGATATAACCAGCACTCGTGTGTCAACCTCAGATAAAGTGAACGTTAGTATGCTAGCATGGATATAATGAGCCCCATTTTTCCACCTTGTATGTATAGAATTTTTAATGTCAAAATGACATATAACAAACGTTTGGCCTCTAACGCATTCAAAGTTTCCGCCCAGGGTCGCCTAGCAGTTTTCAGTTAGTGCGCATTTCCTGGCGTGCTACTAGTCCCAACACAGCCTGCAACAAGTGTCGTGTAACATCGGGTCAGAGAAAACTTGCTTATGCATAATACTGGGGAGCCTACTGATGACTCGGGAAATTGCTCCGACCGCATTTGCAATACATGTGAAGACAAGATACGTATCTGAGGCTGGCAATCGAAATTAAAGCACACACAGCTTCTTATGGCTATTGATCTGCATTGCTGTTCCAAGTTTCCTTAAGAAGGCACTGCCATATCTAAAGAAGAAGGGTGAATTCGGCCGAATAGAAAATAAGTGGCACAACTGTCAAGGATGGACGGCGCAGGTAATGCGCAAGCGCAATCCTGGAGGATGGGCCTTGGTGTTTGCACAGCCATTTGCCGCACCATCACTCATACCTTTAAATCTCTTCCCGACGTGCTTCCATTTACAGAAAGCGAAGTCATCTCCGCTGCCTTTTGTGGCTTTTTCATTTCCTTCAAAGTTCGGAAACTTCTTCCTTAAACCCTCCTAATCATCGCTATTTCACGCAGAGCTTTTTTTTCATGCGTCTTTATTTGTTACGATGCTTTGTTTCTGCTTCCTGAGTTTTTGTTTTTCTTCACATTATATTCCACTACACGCTGACAGCAGCAACTTTATTTTTTTTCTTGCGCGCTCACTGGCCGGCAGTGTCTCTGTCTAAATGCAGAAAATAAGAGCGAAAATAGCTGCTCCCTCGTTGCAGTTTGTCGCTTTATGCAAGCAGGAAATATCTAATATCAAAGGATATAAAATCTTTGGTTTCGCTTCAGCGTCGAATAAAACCTCTAATTGCTGATGAGCTGGCTCGTAAAACTAAACATTTCCCACTACATGACATGCATGTCCTCTAGGGACAAAGTGTGAGTGCTCGTGGCGGAGAGCCACTTGAGATGTATGTTCTACGTTACCGCCTGCTCTGCAAAGAACGCATTAGATGAAATTTAATGCACCACAGTGGTGCAACTCCTCAATGCAGAGAAACATAATTTCTGAATTCATGTGTATACTGTCCCACTAATATAATGCTCTTGTGTAAAATGAGCCTGTGAGTCTTGTAAAAATATATAAAGGGCACTCAGGACAACGGACAAGGAAGACCAAATAACACAAGCGCTTCCTTGTCCGTGTCCTTGTACTTGTTCTTCCTTGTCCGTGGTCCTGAGTGCGCTTTATATATTTTTACAAGATGCAATACCAACTAGCTCCAATGTCGATCCTGCTTCGAGCCTGTGAGCAACCGTGAGTAACTGAAGCTAAAATCTGTTTCAGCAATCGGTGAAGCCTCTTGCCTAGATGCCGGTTTGTGTTTGTCGGTAGCGTGCGCATGTTAACAAGGCACAAGTTTAGCGCGTGTTTGTCGCGACAAGCAACGTTTGTTTGGGATGCGCACTGACGTTATAGCAATTAAAAAATAAAACCCAACATTAATACGCTAAATAGGCGCCAGAAAATACACGGAACGAAAAGGCGGTTTCAGGCTGCTTCAGTGTATCTAAACAAATAGTGCGTATGTGCGTTACTAAAAAGCAGAAAGAAAAAGAACACTACAAGAAAAAAGGGGGAGAAGGTGCTTTCGCGTTTTGTCTTAAGCCAAGGTTATGCGCACTCTTAATTTCTTTTTCTTTAAAGCCCACTCAGCACTTCAAAGCACAATTCTCCCAGTAAAACAATAGGTGTCATTTCATCTCGGGCACTGACTTCACTATCAGGTCAGTCAATAGTTTTCGCTTCGTACTCTAAGGAATCATAGCACTAAATCAAGAGTGTAACGCGCTGTGTCTTCCAAGGAAGACTAAAGAGAACAAAAAGAAGGGGCGCATGAAAACACATTACGGAAAGAAAACGCTCCGCATACCAGTGTTCCACCGTTAGCTACGTTAGAAATAAAATCAACAGGAAACATAATTTCACTTCAGTATTTTTTTCAGGGTCTCACTGGCAAGAAGGACTCACTGGCTTGCTGCACATAAATATGCATAAAACTCCACCGAGTGCTCCAGATACGCTTTGCTCTGACATGAAAGTTATGTCCGAAAAAACTACCGACTATTGGTATAAGATGACGCTACTAAGATGCCGAAGTTGTGAAGCAGCCACCGCAAACGCCGACGAGGTCACGAAGTTTTCCGAGATGCTGTGGTAGACAGAGTAGGCTTAGAGTGAATTTAATTTCATGGAACGCGAACTGGGAGACAGTCCCAGCTTCCCGACGTCAAGTTTTTAAACCGTCCGCGAAGTTTTAATTAAGAATGCTCACCTCGCGCTACGTGCTGCATTGAACTGTCTGAGATTGGATTGCCAAGGCGCCACTGAGACGACTGTCACACTCCCTGTTGTTAATCACTCTAAAGCTTTGTCAGGCATAGCGTCGTCACTGCTGTATTTTGCAACATTTGCTTACAAAATAGGCTGGACTTCACAACGTGCTTTAAAAAATTATAGTTTTGCGCAGTGTGCATTGAGCGGCCAGACAAATGAACTTTATTCAACAGTGCACTGGCACGGTAAATGACTTGCTTTCTGTGCCGCACGCATGAAGCCATCGTTTAGAGCGGCGCCAGATGTCTTACTCTGTGCTAGTTACGCAGGCGCAGTGCAAACAAGCGCTCGCCATCTGAGCTAACGAAGAAAACGTAGTAAGTAGCTATCATGCTCAGCATCGCTTTCATCTCTTGCCTGATCTGCAACGGATTCACGCATATAGCCACAAATCTAACACTACTGCTTTGGCAACTGAGAACGTTAATTTTCTAAGTCACGATATATGCATAATTATGTGAACGACTGCTACTGTAAAACTATGGTTCTTTTAAGAGGCGACATGCACTGTGCAGCAGTGGTCAGTTCAAATATTGGCTATGTATTTGACTTGAACCATAAAAACCACTGAAAACCTCCGGGCACTTCGTGGCGAAACAAGCGGAATACAGTAACAGCTCTTGCTCAAGTTTTCAAAAATATTTCATCCCTCATTATTGAGACTCGATGCCTCCGATTGCAGATCACAGAGGGATCACCGCTCAATTCAGAAAATTAATCCGAATACCTTTTTCATGACGTCAAGATCACGATGTTTTACTCAGGCGCACCTCAGAATTCCTCCCCTACCCAAGAATATGCACCCTGAGTTTAATAAGGAAAGGAGACAGAAAAGGGCGGAAGCGATAGAAAGAATATATCGGGGCAACCCCGAAATGAAGTCGCCTACGTAGATGCGGCAGGGGACAGACACAGTCGATACATGACCATAGTGGTGGTAGATGGGGAGGGCACCCTCATCACGGCGGCCACCATACTAGGGAAAGAAACCGAGATAGCGGAGGAAGCCGCGATAGCGATCGCTAGCGCTGGCACCAAAGCTAGATATATTATTAGCGACAGTAAGACTGCAATCCAAAATTTCAGCAGAGGGAGGACAAACCCCCTCATCACCAAAATTTTAACACAAGGAGTGATTGATAGGACGATCAACATCATCTGGACCCCGGCGCACGAATCTGTCAGCGGTAACGAGGCGGCCCACAGTGCAGCTCGAGATCTCTACCTCCGTGCTGTACAGGATGGGTAGGCTCAGGCCGAACATGATAGAGAAGGGCGATTAATCTCGTATCAAGAGATTACAGAACACTACAAGCAATGCCGGAGGTGTTTTCCCCCACCAAACACAGCGTTAAATAGGAGTCAGGCGACGGCGTGGAGACGCCTGCAGACTGGAGTATACCCAAACCCAGTACTAAACAAACATATCCGATCGAATTGCGAGGACGATAAATGTAAAAATTGTGGGGCGAGAAGAATCCTCGACCATATAATTTGGGAGTGCGCTTACTCCCTAGGCAGGGCGCAAAACATTAGCAGTAGGGAAGCCTGGGAAACCTTGTTGCGGAGCTCGGACCCTGAGCTCCAAATCACCGCCGTCCAACTGGCAGAAGAGGCCGCCGGCGAAACCAACCCGGCCAGCACCGAATGCGACCATCCCGTGCGGCTGGGCCGCTCCTAAGTCCTCTCCCCTGTATAGGGGGGTGAGACAGAGCGGCCCAGGCGGTGTGGTCTTTCTGTGTTGGACAATAAAGGTATTCAACAACAACAACAACAACTCCAATAGACGAAGAGAAAAGCATAAAATTTGTTATGCCACTATGGATTCGGTGGAATAGGTGCTAAAGCCGGGCTGAGCGGTTAATTGAAGTCTAGAGTCTGACGGAAACCCGTCTGGTCGGGATGGTACATGAAGAAAGTAGAAGGCGCGGACCAAAAAAAAAAAGAATGGGATGACGTTTCGGCTCCCCCACGGGAGCCTTGTTCACAATCAGGCATAACGTAGCTTCGTCGTTTATTTATACACTGCGCATGAGCGAACCCAGGCACCTGGCGTAGATTGTGGGCAAGTTTCCGTCATTTCGATTAAGCGTGTGCGCTGTCGTCTGAATAATATGTGTGTGCGGTTAATATATGTGTGCGGGAAGCAGCAAGAAAAGTTGCGCTCTGTGTCGCGTACCGACCGGATAGGGCGCCCGCGGTTGCGGCTTGTTTCTCAGTTCTTCATGCTATTAAAAACTTCATACTGCCAATATTTCTAGTCTAGTGTGTTCATTTATGCGGCATGTCGCTTTGCACTGCATTTGCTGATTTAGGGTGGAGTGGAATGGCTGATCGAAAGTACTTTGTGAAATTAATCTAAAAATAAATTTTTGCGATTCCTTTCATCTCGCGAACAAGCTAACGCTTTTCCTTTCTACCTAGAACACGTTCGGTATCAAACATCCTGCCATTCCTTATTTCCATGGCTGTGTTAAGTCTCTTTGTGGATGAGGAAAAAATTAAGTGGTGAAAAACATAGGCAGCAGGCAAGCGCTTATTGTTACTTGTACATTACTCGGTTCTCGGTACAGGATAAAAGGGTAAATTTATACTTCGACAAACGCCTGCCTGAAAATAGTGCAGTTGGAGCGCATCTAGATGGCGGTTTTCTCAATTCTGTTGTTTATTAAAATAGGGGCCAGCATGAATATTTGAAATACATTTCTTTCGAAACTGTTACCATCCAGGCCCCTTATTTTTTGTGCTGTTGCCTTAGCGCGTGATCAACTCACCTAGTTTCTGTTTTGTAAAGAAGAATAATTTTAATTATTTTATTATGACAACTTAAAATATTTCAGAATTATTCTTACATGCAAAAGTGAAAACTAGATGAGGTTATCAGACACTACAACAACAGCGCGGAAAAGCACGGAAGCGAAGAATAAAACAAGGGGTAATTTACTTTCCGTGGCTCTTTGGTCTCACGCTGTCAAGGATATGAAAATTATAGTTAACTATATAGATTTCTGCTCTTAATACACCTTCGGTTTAGTTAAATGTCTCTATAAGCGTCCAGATTACCGAGCAGGAATTTTAGGCAAGACAGCAACGACTGCTAAGGGGAAGGGAGTCATTTCTTATTAACATTCGCTGAAACGCTACCATATGGTCACAAAGAAACAAATGAGTTTTCACAAAAACCTTACAGTTGCAGAAAAAAAAATCGTCCTCCTCCACGGTTAGTACTCGGGAACGTCACCTGTCCCGGAGAGTCGCTCCACCAAATGATCTAACCACACGACTAACAAGTGGCAGGGCTAGGCCGTATTAATGACCAACTCAGAGGGGGAATCGTAATAGTGCAATCTTTTTCAGGGGAGTTCCCTAGGTTGGAGTATATTCGTAATAAGGATGGAAGTAATCATTGCTCATCAACTGCGAGCCTTCCGAGGAAGCTCTATTGCTTTCCTTTGTAGCCTTATGTGTGCACTTCGGTGGTGCCACCCAGTAATTGCATCTTTATTACGAATTTACTTCACCTTGCATTATTCACCTAAAACACAATGGATTGTTTTAGGGGGAACCAGCTTCCTTATCAATGTTGGCGAAGATCTCAAACACACGAAGTACAAGTGAAATGCGCGATGGGTTGAGAAAAAATATTCCAGGAGTGTTACGAGCGTGTGAACCGAACATTTTAGCTGTGTAAGAGGTGTGAGTTTAGGCACTATTTTATATTCTGGCCTAATCTACCATGGACTCCTTCGATATTCGAGTGCGTGTAGTGCAACGCACCTCGCCTTGTGCAACATGCCCCTTCCGCATATTCTGTCCGGCTTTCGAATCATACATAGACTACCACAGCCCACTGCAGTAGCGTTCTTACGCGACATCAAAGTCGCCGAGCGAGCCAACACCACCGGCCCTCTCCTAAATACATAAACACAGCGTTCAGTTACCGGAGCAGCCTATTGGAGCGACGCAGAGGGCTGGATTACAGACGGCGCCTAAGGTGCTGCAGCTTAGGAACGGTGCTAAGAAGTGCTAAGGAACTGAAAACGTTGCGTCTGAAGAGGCAATTCACTGATACTGAAGAGACAAGAAGCCCTCAAAGCAGATAAGGCGGTTTTGGCTAGAACCACCAATCAGTACGTACAGCTCAAGCATGAGACTCGTGCTCGATAAATCATCAGGGACGAAAAATCGTAGCTATCGCTTCGTCTTCATAGTCTTCCTTTGAATGCGCACAGAGGACGACAGCGCAGAAAGTGACGACGACGGCGCGAAACAAAAGAACCAGCTAAGAAGAGATAACACTCTAAATTAACATGTCTCTGCTTATGGACTGTCTCTTGTAACGACTGGACTGCCTCCTGGACTCTGTGACGAATATGCTTCCGGGTTGGAGTGAAGACCAGCAGTATCACTGCGCTAAAACTTCTTAAGATGACAGGTGTACAATGGAGAAAGCTTTTATCTGAATGCGCAATTTCAATCAAACAAATTTTAAAGCTGTTTTGTCATCTCAAGTGATCAAATGGTATGAGCCGAGGATGGGAAACGCTTGCTGATACAATGAAAATATTGCGACAAGTTAAAACACTCAGGCAGGATATCCATCACAGAGTGTAGTCTCAAAAGTTGCTATAAAAACTTTCATGTAAAATTGGACGTAGGTGTGTATAGTATCGCGCGTCAAAACAATCGTTCTAGAGAAGCTGTGTAAATAATTTGCGGCAAACGTGTTCACCGGAAAGCGTTTCGTAAGGTTGGAATGAAAAAAGCAAAGCGTAGACCCCGTGACGCATCTTTGTCCGCATTGCAATGCCAGGCCTGCATTGTACGAGAGGCACTGCTATATCGAACAAGCAGATGGGAGCATCCTCCAAACAAGGAAAATTGATATGGGAGGCCAAATAATATATAGAAACTGAGCGTGTGCAATTCTAGATGATCAGTGGCTATGACCGTTCCTCCATTTTCCGCACCATCGCTCATATCTTGTGATCTGCCCTCGGCGTCTTTCCATCTCACCAAGGGGAGGTCGTCTCTGTTGCCATTTCTTATTGCTTGTCTTACTTCGAGGGCCTAAAGCTTCTCGTTGTATGCCCTGTTCTCGTCGGTGCATCTCACAGAACAATCCCTCATATGCCCTTTTATAGTCGCTTGCTTGTCATTTTGAGCATTATTGCTTTTGCTTTGTAGGTTTTCATATGTGTGCTCCATCCTTAGCTTTCCCTATCCAAAGAAGAATTGTGCTTTTAGGCGTCTATTGAGTGCATGTTTTCGCTCGAATATTGTACAGAAGTTTTAGGTGGGTTGAAGTGTTATTTCGCGGAAGAAGATTGTCACCTTATACGATTAGGGCTTATCTTGGCATGCGAAAGATGATAATACCTTCCCATTGTTCTCGTCTTTTCCCCTTTACAAGAGGTTTTTCCCGACGGAAGGCTGCTGCAACTAAAATTTGCTCATTATGCGAATGCTTATTCCAAAATAACAGCTTTAAACAATTTCAGTGATTCAGTGGCACTCATATGTACATGCAATTTATTTTGGACATAAACTTTTCTCCAAGTAACGGGAATGTTAACGAGACCTCTTTACAGTTTTGTTGGTCCCTGAATTTTTTATTTGCAATGTTTAGAAGAAACATTTATTGTATACGTATTGTCGGGAAAAGAAATACGCATCTTACTGCACAGTGTCACAACAGTCATGAGGTATTGTACCTTGCACATAGAGTACGCACGTCCGACAGCACTGTGCGATATGCCACACCAGCACAGAAACTCGATGATCGTCGGCCTCTCTTCGACCTCATTACATTAGCAAACACTGTTTCATTCACGAATACGTTCCCTATTCTCACATAAGATGATAATTTTAAAAATTGATGCCGGAATAAATACTCATACATTTAAAGTTAGTGGCTCACTGGTCGGAGCGTAAATTACTTTTTTGCGAGCTCCACTTAGTCAAACACTGTAAGTGGAATTGCTGCTTTCTCCAGTAAACCGTTGCTTCTCACTCCTCAAGCTCAGTAAACTGGCCGCTACGAGAGAGTTTTGTTGAAGTTAATTATCAGACGGAAAAATAAAATTTAACGTGAATAACTTCTTGCTGAGCATTTTCTGGCCCGTTTTACTCCTGCGAAATGAAAGCTAAACAAAATGTTAGGCGCGATATTACACTTCGTCGTGAAAACCAAACAAGAAAGATGATGGTGATTCAAAGGCCTGAAAAGCGCAATATTATATTACGCACAAAATCCAACTGAAGCAAAGTGAAGACGAGACTGAAAGGTGGGCATGTAAAACAAAAATGCGTCATATACTTAATGCGGGAAATGAGTGCACGAAGAATCACCGCAAGAGAAAGCGCTCGTCCCTGTCTACTTCTATGTCCGTGTGTTTTTGTTGCGCCCCTGTGTCCACCTGAAAAGATATGAACCAACACGCCCAAATACAAGTACTTCTGAGAAATGTTCTGCTTTGGGCACTAGTGCATTTCGGTATAATTTTTTGCTTTGGTGTCTAGAGCAGCTAATTCATAACTATAGTGCAGGAAGTTTTTCTCGCCAGATGAGGGGTATACTGTGGGACTGCTGAGAGAACACTTAAACGCCACTGATGTCCGGTTCACGGTGGTAAACAAATGTTATATGCAGTGGTGCGCCTTGGTGAAGAATTCGTAGAACGGCCCTTGCAAATAGAAAGTTGGCTGAAATTCCCAGGAGCCTAGAAGATTGACTCGGCGCGAAAAGAGCGCAGCAATCCTGCAGCACCTCGATGCTTCGATGGCTAACAAAACTTAAAGGACCCGAAAGTGTCTGATTGCTTAAAGCTATAAAGTGCACACTCCGACTTCATCCTTCGTGCGTCGTGTTCGTGTATTCTCGTTTAGTTTGCTAGTTGTGCCTAGTAACTTTCTTTATGGTCATGTAGTAACGGTTAACAACTACTGTTTTCTGATTAAGTTTTTCATCAGATTGTTGTCAATAGTAAAATGAAATCTTCTGAGGCGAGCTGGAAGCTAAAATCCCTCACAGTTATGTTAGTAGAAAGCATCTCTCTTTCAGAGCATGACAGTGAAGGCAATGACCCCCCCCCCCTCCACGGAGCGCATACTATTCCTTTTGATAATGATACCATTTCGTGGCATTTAAAAACTAGTGCTTATCGCAAGGTCTTAAGCTACATCTCTGAAGTTTTCGCTCTTGCTAACCAAGGAAGCAGTCGAACACGAAGGTAATGGAGGCCTAAGTTACTGAAAGCGCATGCCTGCCAAACGCCTGTTCTACCGAACTTTCAATCTCTGAGCGTGTGTTTTTAAATAGAAATGAAACCATTTAGTAAAACACTTCCAAATTTAATTAGCATCAGGGGCATATATAATAAGGCGCTAATAATTTAAAAGAACACGAGATGCAAACACAGGCAAAAATTTCTTGTTATGTTACAGAAGCAGCCAGAGAGAACTAGAGAGCATAATTATCGTCAACGTATAAAGTAAAACAATCAATTCTATTAGGTTACTCCATTCAGCCTGCACACTGATATTATAACCTTTGAGGCTGTTCTCTTCCTACATTATTGTAATTGGCAGTATTCTCCAAGCAACACTGGGTTCAGAAATATTCACCTCCACATATTGATTACAATGCATGAATTAATTCATAAAAGGAGTGGAAGATAGGCTCAACACTCTTACCAAGTGTATACAGCCGTCGGTTCTGCCGGTGTGCTCCTGCCAAAGGTGGGGAGCCGTAGGTGTAACTGATAACTGTTTCTCTTTGGCTTTCTTCGAGAAAGATTCAAGTACCTCAACATGCAATAGCACCTACGCACCAGAGTACCGAGCAGACCGTCACAGCATTTAATGCGTAAATAGAGGGACATAGTTTTTTTTTGAAAGTGAAATTTATTGTCCCAGCGCATCAATGATGGGTGAAGGTGTGATGAATGTTCTAAATTAATGGAAAAAGGTTATCTCATTTGATGAGGTCCTTTAGAGAACGATGGTACGGTCCCTGCGTCCAGGCAATGTATGAAGAAGGGTTGCTTGGTGAAAGACCTGCTACCATCAGGTGCCGGATCCTTGTAGGCTTGAGAGCTGGGCAGTCCCACAGTAAGTGATGAATGTCGGCCTCAATGTCCTCGTGTTTACATACCGGACACCCTGGCCGAGGAAACAATTCTCGGTACTTAGGGACAGAGTTGCAAGTTTGTAAGCGAATATCGTTGGACAGACTTAAGCTACAAAAATGCACCCAAATAGAGTTTTCTAGTGATACGATCATCTCTTAAGAAAGAGAGAGAAAGAAGGTACCAAATAAACAGAACGTGTGTTTCGATTGGCTACACTGTGCTAGAGGAAAAGAAAGGCAGAGTTTAAAGGGAAGGAGGAAGGAGGGGAATACGATAGGAATAAAAAGCCTCAACTAAGGTCTTGCATGCTGAGAAGCCATGATTTGTAACACAATTATGGAGCCTTCTGAAACTGGAACATGTTCGGGGAGCCTTACGACAAACTCCGACTTTTTGGTGCCAGGTAACGGTAGGAAATATATTATGTATTCACAGGTTTTTATGTAATTATGAGAAAAACGGCGATAAATATCTTCCCACTAAGCCTGCGCTTGTCGGTAGAATGAACGCATGCGCAAAAAAGCCAAACTTCTAGGAATCATCGTTTCCTTTTGAAAACGTTGAGGGACGAAGAATTATATATACGCTGTGCACTATTTTCGACAAATTTTAACATATTTTGAACGCACGCGCACTAGTGCAAGCCGCCGTCATCACAATAAATTTATGCTCACAGAGCACCATAATAAGGGTTAGCCAAAATATTTCCAAAGTGAACATAGATAGATGATAGGTCTCCGAGCGATCCATCACACGTTGCAGCGTCTAAAGCTTGCGGTGGCTGACTGAGAAAATAACATTCCACTCTGTTTTACTATTGTGTCTTTTTGTTTGCAAAGAAAAAAAAAGAACACAACTACGACAGCTCATTAAATCATTCTGCTCACCACTAAAACTTCACATTTGGCGTAGGCGGCGCCTAATACCTCTAGAGAGGCATTCGTAACGCATTACTTGCAAAGCCAAAACCACGAACCATGCGGTGGCAAATGAGTATCTGCTTTGTGAGACGACGCTTGTATGGACCGTGTAATGTGAAATAATGCATACTGAGAGGGGAAACCATGGGACATTTTTAATTAAAGCCAGAAGTTTCCCATTCATTTTCCATTACACTACGAGTAAAAGGTAATTAGTCTACCTAGGGAGCAATGTGCCTTCGCGTACGCAGTGTCGGGGCGGGGATTGTCCTTGTTCTCGACAGGTAATTTCCTGCAAGCGTGGGAAGCACATTAAACAGGTAATAGCGCCCAGCCGTTAAAAGGTTACTTAATTCGGAAACAATTCTGAGGTCTGCAGGACAAAGAGGTCGAGAGCAAATGAGAATACTTTGGCCAGATTCCGCAATTTAAAAATTTCAAGCAAGGAAAAATGCAGTCCACAGATGGAAGTGAATATATGTGAGGTTTTGTGATCTATGTATTTCATGATTGCAGTCTTTAAACTAATAGGATAAACTTTCCTTGATTTGCGCTGACGTCATGACTCTTTTAATATATGCGCGCGGAGTACGTAGGCGTCCTATAGACATACAAGAAATTATCGCGGCACTATGCGCTTACCTGAAGAAATCCGCATAAAATATACGTCGTCGACTCCTCCGTTTACGGGGTTTTGAGACCCAGATAAAAGAACAATAACACTGCTTCAGTTGACAATGTCCGGAGGGAAACAGGCTCTGCGTATCACGAATCTTCGACATTCAGACGTTTGCCTGCGTGCATGAAAATCTCAGTGAATAGAATATTTCAATCAGCGGAAGAGCATTTCATCATCATTATTAGAGCAGCCAGGTTCGCTACAAGACAATAACCAGCTCTCCCAAAGATTTTCAATTCACATTGCTTTGTCTAGCTACTCAAATTTTGTCCGTTGACTTCTAACAGCTTCTTCACATCCAGTGCACTGCTCATCTTTTTTCGTTAACTTTCCCTTGCAGACTGTTACCATAACTTATCGCAATTGTTTGTAACGAAATTACTCCACTGACGAGTGCATACTTACTAAACAAGAGAGGACTAACCGATGGTTTCGGGCTTGAGACCCGCTTAATGGGGCTGAAATAAATAATGACGTGAGGTGGAAAGCACGTAAAGTCTTTACAAGAAGGAATCAAACCACGGGGTTTGTTTATTTCAGCACTTACGGCGCTTATAAAGCTGTAGATGTCTGTAAGTTAAGGTGGACTCTTGTCCTCACGTTTTGAGAAGTTTCGATTTTTAGGGATCCCGTAAGGGCTCCCCTCTGCGGCTTTGAAGTAAATGCTGTTGCGTCGCTACTTTACTGAAAGAACTAATGAATTCAACAAAGTTCAAGCGAGAAAGAAGAATATCTTTAAGTATCATTCGCCGTATAAGTACATTTTTATTTGTTGCTTGTTTCTTTTCTTTGAATTGCAACTTGCGAAGCGTGTATCAGCTGACAAGAAGAATAAACCAGCCATCAGCTTTTTCGCAACTATGAAGACAGACATCATATGTAGTATCAATAGCATCATACAGCACTTCTAAAGTATTGAAACTGTTTGGAGCCGGTTTTCTTCGCATATCATCATCCTAACGGATAGTAGCATTTTGAACTATGAAAATTTGCATAGGACATGACTTGTCACATTGAAGGATAAAAGAATAACTGCAATAAAATTTCAGTTCAGCGCGTGTGTAGCACCGCGTTCTTTGAAACCGACTCAATCTGAGGTTCGCGGAAACCACATGCCTCGTGGTGGAGGACAAGTCTGAAAAAGTCCTCCCCACGAGAGCAACAGAAACCTCTGCCAGAAAATTGGCGCATGAAGGCTGAAAACTAGATCTCGAAGTCGCTTCGCTGCATGTCGTTGCGCACGAAGTAACCCGGTGGTTTGGGCTAGTTGGTCGCAGTTCATAATGGAGACAAGTTTCGCAGCATGAATAAAACGCACACAGAAGACAAGGAACAAACAAGACAGGACTGTGCTGCGAAAGGCAAAAAAAGTAAAAAAAAAACACAACACAACACAAAAAAAACAAACACGACAAGGCAAAAAACAGCAAGCACTACAGATGGGCTAGACTTCCATACGTAAAAAGAAAGGCCACATATTTTGCGCTGTCATATGGAGGCCGACGCGTTTTACATGCTACAGCTTGGTTCGTTTTCGATTGTATTCTTTTGTCACAATTTCTGTACGCAGCTTGCTTTGTTGCCTCTGTAGCATCCAAAAGCGCTAGGTTTCAACTTTTCTATAACGGAAGCTGCGCCATTATAGCCCAAGCGCCAACTATAGTACCACTCGAACTACGGCTAGTGTCCGCCCGAGGCGCCGGCTACCAATCACGCAGTTAAGCTCCTCCATGTCGCAAGGAACACTATAAAATCTATTGAAGATGTTTCGAAAATATTCACTAGCGGAGGGAAGTACCTCACAGGCCAAAGTTATAGCTCTAGGAAAATAGGGCGAAATGAAATGGAACCGAAATTGCTTTCACAAAGTGGGGAGATAAATGTCTGAATGATATACTCCGAATGAAAACGTACTGGGGAGTGGCGTGCAATGCCGCTGTTTTTTTGTGTGTTCGAAAGCTGTGCTCAATAAAAGTTAGCAGGATCGTGCTACCGTGCTGTCAAACATCACTAACAAGCCGAGAAGCTCTAAGACGAACCCGTACTCTTTGTAAATCCATACGGTAGACAGACAAGGCTTCCAGTGGCTTTAATTTTGAGGTAATGGGAACCGGAAATGAGTCCCACCTAGCCATGTCAAGATGTGAAACCTTACCCAAAGCTATAATTCGGAATGCTCATCTTGAATCAGGTGTCACCCAGATAAACATAGCCTAAAAGCTCTCTTAAAGTCCTCCTGTACAAGACACTAATCCGTAGCAAATTAGAATACGCTGCATCTGTATGGGACGCTAGCTGTGCTAACCTGACCTATGCCCTGGAGCTTGCCCAGAAGAACACCGTTCGTTTCATTCTGCATAACTACCATCGTACTGCTAGCGTGTCATCAATGAAACACATGCTAAACCTTCCTTCATTAACTTCTCGTCGGAAATTTTCTCGCATTTGCTTATTCCATAAAATTTTTCATATTTGTCATAATATTCGTAGCGCACCCATCCCTTCGCCTTCGTATATCTCATCCCGCCTGGACCACGCACACACAAGGCTAGAATAGCTCCACTTAGGACGAAAGCATGCAGCAACTCCTTCATTCTTCGAACATCCAAAGACTGAAACCACCTTCCTGGATGGATTGCCAGCATTGTAGACATTACTCATTTTAGAATTGCATTCGCCAACACTGTATATGTAGATCATTAGTTTGTCTGCTTCGTGTTACCTTTTCTGTACTATATTTATCTCATCAACCACTCCCTTCTGTAGTGCCCCAGGTCTTCAGGGTGAAATAAATAAATAAATAAAATAAATAAAAAATAAATAAACAAATAAATAAATAACTAAATAAATAAATAAATACACTGCGCTTAACAGCAGCCTGGTATCTAACTGAGAAAGTTTGCCTTCGAATAGCGAGTCTTAAAATAATTGCTTTCAGTTAATTATTCTAAAGCTTTGTCGGACAGTTTGTTAGCAGCACTGTGTTTTTCAATAATTTCTTAAGATAGGCTCCGCAGATGGACACTTGCATCAGAAAAATGGTAGTATTGCAGAGCGCAGGCTGACTGGCTAAACAAATTAACCCTATTCCGCAGTGTGAGGACAGGCTAATTGTACGAGCTTTCGGTGCCGCACGCATGAAGCACTTGCTTAAAGTTGTGCAATGAGGATTACGTTATGCGTTCATTAAGCAGGCTCAGTGGTAACAAGGGCAAACCATTTGACGACACAATAATGAGAGAGTAAGTAGTTCACAGGCTAAGCGTCGCTTTCGTCTCTTGCTTAACATGGCGTCGCTCCTTTTGTTTTTATATTTGCATAAACTTACTCAGCTTGATGACAAAAACCGTAGATATAAAGCATCTCCTTGACTGAAAGAGGTGTAGATCACGTCTAAATTCAGAAGTGGAAAACTTTGATAACGAAATCGTAGTTGCCGTGGGATATTAGCCTTTTCTTTACGTGAAAACAAATATTTTACCGCACTTATCAAAGAAGTGTGTTATTACTCTTGGAGTAAAGTACGCGCTGTGCACTACACATAAGTGCCCCGGAAGACGATGATTGGACAGCCATCGCCGTAGCAAAGTTCACAGCGCACCGTACGCCAAATTCGGAGGTCGTAGGTTCCGATTTTGCTAGCAGCATGCGGTTGTTTTTATTCGCCTTTTATAAATAATATTTCAAACAAAATAATGATTACCTCTTAGTCTCTTATTTATCAACAAACAAATTAACTCCCATATGCTCTTTGTTTTCTTTTACTGCTGGCTTCCGTCATGCAATTCATTACGAGCCCGTCTTTTTCCTTCCTCAGTATGCGCCATGAAGTTTTTTTTTTTGCCTCACTTGACATATACTTAACTTTCGCGTGACGGCAATTGCTCAGTTGTTTAAACTGACACAGCATGAGGGCGCAACTCAATTATATAATGTTTACGGTCGCAGCTCAATCCCGCATGAAGATGTGCCCCTACCATAGTAAAACGCATTATTGCAAACAAAGCACGCAAGCGAAATTTTGAAGTCTATATTGGTGTGTAAGCCATTTAGTTGGGCTAGCTGATACCGGCTTCCTGAATTCACGGTTTTGATGCTTTCATTTCGCTAGCAACTATGAATTCATAAGTAATAACAGCTCCCTGAATGAAAGCATCAAGATAACGCCCTTGTTTCGGTTTCATCATCCAAGCACTGCCAAATTCTTGAAAATTGAAATAACTAACACGGCGAAGCTTTTTATGCATTTTTCGGAACACTCACAAGCACAAAATTTCGATTTATCAGTAGCAGTCCTCGGTGCAAAGCCCGAATCATTGGGACTTCGTCACATAAGCACGCGCCTTGCATGTTTGTGGACAACCTGGAAGAACTGACGACAAAACAAGTTAAACATCTCCCAGGGAATCGATGCATGCAGGCTAAAACGAAACGAATAAGTTGTCGTCGGGGGTTGTGGAGGATACGACAAGAAAGAAACTGTAAGCAAGACGACCATAATTACTACAGATAGACACGCTTTCTGGACGTAAAAAGCAAGACATGTTCCGAGATTACGATACACTATCGACACTGCAGCGAAGGGCAATTAGAGCATTGTATAAAGAAAATTGGTACAGTGTAACGTTTGTGACAACACATAATACCCTACCTTATCACGAGATAGACAAAAAAAAACTGCCTGTGTATATATTTTCTGGAGTATCAAACAACTACAGCAGATTTGCTGATCATGATCTAAATAGAGACACTGCTCACAATTTGCGCACACAATTTCACAATTCACAATTCAAATTTCACAATTTCTATGATTGTAGAGAATCCACAGACAGATTATGGTAAACATACAATTGATCGTCAAATCATGAATTTCTGTAATTCTCCAGACGTCCTCATGATCGCTAGAACATGTGGAAGTCTGCGAACTTTCAAACGCAGAATACAATGTTTTTTTTGCTTCAAATAATATGCAAATGATGTCTAACCCAGATATGAAATTGCAGCGTATTTGTGTTCTGATTTCCTTGTGTAAAAAATACAATCGCTTATTACTTCAAACAATTACCAGGTGATGACTAATCCAGATATGTAATTGCAGTGGTATTGTGTTTTGATGTTATTTGTGTACAAAGTGTCATGTGTATTTTGTATGGTGGTGATTCTTGCACCTAGTTGTATACGCACTGTCTATATGTATTTCGTACCCGCTGCTGCGGCGCCCAGCGGGGCCAGGACCTGGTCAGGAGACTAACTTCTACAATAAATAAATAAAAATATAATAAAAATAGACTAAAAAACATTGGCTTGTATCAATGAATTATGAACAAATCTCTACTAGTTCATGACTCTCAAACTGTCAGACATTTTATCTGCCGGGTTTTATTTTTCGATACACATTTAAATGAGCGGCAGCATGCGGCGGCTTGCGTAAATAATTGTAGTATTGCACAGTGCGAGTGTGACGACACGCTTGATGTACGAGCTTTCACTGCCTCACGCATAAAGCCCTTGCAGTGGAGCCAAATGGCTCAACTGCATTTTGCGTTTCGTGTTAATTATGCAGGGTCAGTGAAATAGGGCGCGGTCCGTATTAAACGCGCAATTACGACAGACTAAGCAGCTTGCGTAGTTAGCATTGCTTCTTCTATTGCCTAATCTAGTCCAACAATTTTCCTATTTTTATAATCCACGAGTTTCCAAGATTCATATTTTGAGCCAGAGATTTAAAGCATCTGCTTGAGTTGAAAAAATGGGCATCTTCGCAGAAGAAATAAAAACGCGTAAAATTTAATGACTTATTATTGCCTCACGCATACGCTCGGAAAATTTTGTATGCAAAAACTGTAAGTGCATGAAATGTACGCATTAGTTAGAAGTATTTTTACGAAACTTTTTTACAGACATGATATGCTACTGTGGCTGACTCTTACCCACAATGCGTAGAAAGTTGGCTGCAAAATTAAAGCTCTATGCCATGTTTTCTCTCATGTGGTCATTTGTTTTCAGCGTGTAATGTAATTTTTTCTATCTCGTGAGCGGTCTCTGTTAATAAAATGTTGCATTGGACTCTATATCCTGCCACAGCGTCTTGCGAAGCTTGTGCAGTATGTTCAAATAAATAAATAAATAAATAAATAAATAAATAAATAAATAAATAAATAAATAATATGAACCAATACAGGTAGAGCAGAATTTAGACCAAGCACGATGAATCTTACGCAAAACTATCGACTGTATGGCTGAAGTGTTTGTTTTGTCCTAAAAACTATTAATTATTTTATATATTTATTTATGAATATACATAATTTTATTTGACTTTTATATCTAAACAAACAAGGCGTAAACCACTGCACATCACCGCTTCAAAGCCGCTCGAAAAAAATTGGAAAAATTTATAAAATTTTGCCTGAACGCGAGGTTTTCATTCAGTTATCGACGACACAACCAGCGTATCCGCCTAGGCTTGCGTGGCGGCGGGATATGAGGTGCAAAGGCAGGCTATGTGGCTAGAAGAAAAGAGCGAAAGAGAAATTTTATTATCAACATATGTTCAAGGGAGGCCCCCAGCATCCTTATATTGATGTTTAAAAGAGAAAAAATTAACAAGATGGACGGAAAAAAATTTCGTGCTAAGTGTCCCATATGGGCCCAATGTCGATGGGAATTGTGCGCAGGTTTCTCCTGTTCTGCAATTCTTGCGCCTAACAAAAACGTCCCGCTGAAGGTAGCCTGTTGGTCTCTCGATTCAGTGCTATCTCCTACAGTTCCGCAGCCACTTTTGAAAGCGGAGTACGCAAGCAACATGTCATGTCAAAACTCGCGCAAGTAGAAATCACTAATAACTTTATTCATGTTGCCTGCCAGATGTTGCTTTTCCTTTCTCCCTACAAAACCTTAAGCCAAACATTCGTGGTATTTCTGATTTCTGAGACATTATTTACTAAAAAAAACAGCGAAGTCGCAAAACAAACTCTGCATGTCAGCGCAGACTCTTACGTTCTCTTCCGCGTAAGTTAGTGGGAAAGAATGAGTTACGCAACGAAGTTCGCGAGCTTCATGATAAATAGACTGTGACACACCTATGTTTATTAAAGATATTGACACGACCCAAGGACAGCTCTGCAGGTAGATGTACGGGAGAACCCGTATGCTTATCATCTATAGGCCATTTTTCTCAAATATTTTGGTATTCACTTATTTTAGCCATAAACAAAGCAAGAGCCTAGGAGACAACTGGATGGGCTGACTAGGCTGAGGGTGCTGGTATCTAAAAATGGGGCATACCTGCAATTCCACTCTTTCAAAAGAAAGAAGAAAACGAACACAAATCTTTCATCGGAGTACAGTCTGTCTCTAATATATGCTTCGGCACACGCTGCTGAGGCGCTTGTGGCCACGACGCACTGCTAAGTGCTTGACCATTTGGGCAGACTCTTACTTGACTTCCTCAAGTTGCCTACGATTGGCTACCTCTGAACAAAAATAAGCGCATCACACTCTGAAAATAGGAAACGAGCAGACTTTATTGAACCAATAGCGTTACTCTATATCCTGTCACGTTGTTTTCTTGAAACCATTTGGCTAAAATTTTAGCTACTGACGGAGGATAACATATGCTAATCATTCTCCCACGGCGACTGAATAATGGTGCTGCCAGTCTCAATTAAAGCGAAGAGAAAACCTTTTTTGAAGACAATAAAAGATAGGCAGATTAATGTATTTCCTGAAAGTGCAGCGTTATAAAAGGCCTTATTTGATGTATTTAACACCGAAATCCGAAATAGTTGATCGTCACATAGAGCTAACCGAATACTGGTGGAAGACGCAGAGAAAGGAAGTCGATAATAGAACGCACAAAAGCGCATAGCAGCCGCATTGCGCTGACTCTGTCATTTACGTCGTTATCACCGGTATACTTGGCGCTTTCTAAAATGCACACAGTGGGTTTGGGCGTTTGGCTACGCTCTTTACCTTCTTTATTTATGTCTCGTAAAGTTTTTTCAGAACTAAAGTCACTAAGTTTGTTTCTATGTCGGCAGTAGCAGATGAACGAAATTCAGTGGACTACTTTAGTCAGACAGAAAGACCCAATGATTCTGAATGCCTTGTTCAGCGATGCATATTTACGGTGCAAATGTACACACACGACATTTCCATTCCAAAAAGCACACGATGTTGACGTATAAAATGAGCACCAGCGACACAAAGTAAGTTTGAAACTTTTGTAAGCAAGGTGAAGTCCAGACTCAAGGAACTAATCAGTGTTTAGTATGGTTTCGTTGAGAGAGTGAGAATTGAGCCTTTGTGCAAAATATGTTTTGCGACGTTAATGTTTATATTTTTCTCCCACACATTGTTAGGAAGTTTTTTCACTTTGCCTTTGCTATTACGGTGATCTATCATGCATATCACACATTATATGTGAAAGTGCCTAGGCGGATGCGGTAGTACTTAATAAATTTCATTCTCGAATCATTATTTTTGGCTCTTTTTACAAAATGTATCATTGGGATTCATCCTTCTTGTCCCAATTCATTTACAGCAGTGGGTGTATTTAAAATAATATAATCTTCGATCTATACGGATGCAGTTAATATGAGGAAACCTTTAGTAGCCAAAATATGACTTGTAGTATCCTTAAAATAACAGCATCAAATGAAATTTAGCCAGGTTGACTTAACTCATATTTCGATACTTTTAAATGTTGACCTGAGCGCATTATCTGTCGCGAGACAAAATTTGTTTAATGTATTAGGTTATTTTAATGAACTATAACACTGCATGGGTATCTTTTGGAGAATGCATCACGAAAGCGATGTAATGCTTCATGATCATAAAATTTGCATAAGACTTCTTGCAGATGGCCAGATTGGCTTAGTTTCTTAATGTCCAATAATACAACACCACCGACAATTTAACGAACACTGAATGCTGCCTGTTTCTATTCTTGAGTGGGCGAAAAGAAGGCATTCATGTCTACTTATCCATACTATTTACCGATTGTTTTTTCAGAAGTGAATCCCCCGCTGTTTGAAAATCAAATTTCCGTAGAAAGCTGCGAAACCCGCATGACCATCGAGTACAAGGAGAATGTGTTGCTGTGTATCCTTTAAACTTTTTTTTAATAATCGTCCAACAGCGTTGACTTTAAGTCCATAATTCTCTTGTTGTAGAAAATATACAGATCAGCACAGAGACTGCTAGTAACAATATTTCTTTTTAATGGCTTCTGGCCTCTACGGCTGACATCTTCCCCTGCAACTAAGTGGCTCCTGAGGAGCAGAAAAGTCTGCGAGCTGAAGAGAAGAGCTCTTAAACGACCGTTCATGAGTTGAGCCACGTAGGCGCCGTCGGTGTGACCGAACCAAACCTTAAATAAATAAAAATAAACATTGCGGCCACTGAGATAAATATGCTGCGAACAGAGCAGTTTAGCTGGTCACTGCACGAGATCACTATTATATCGCCGCAGATGATCACGCCACCTGCTTAACTGCAACACACTGTCGCACTGTGCAATGCAGACGCCAGAAAAACCGATAGAGCTGCGCTAAATTTTCGCAATAAAGAAAATAGTGATCGCCCTTCAAATTTTTTTGCTCGCAGATATAAGGCGTAAAGATTGCGCCGTAGGTTGCACTCAATTGTTTTGAGCTCTTATTTAATGTCGTCCGAGCGAACTCATGAACAGGTGATCTGACGCGCTTTCGTTATTTATCCATTTCAAATGCACTGATGCATCGGGTCTCTTGCGCTACCTCTGCGCTGCCTGATTCTGCGTTAGTAGTCAGACTGAAATCTTCTCAGTTCATCCCATCGAGCACGTTGCATCAATTTGCGACTTGCCTCACTCCTGTGGTGATATGTGCGAACGGTTTTCTTCTATTGTTATCTTCTTCCCCAGGGTACATAAGTGCTCCTCTATCCAATTCGAACTTCTCCCACACAAAACAGATATCGAGCGAACTCTTGCAACATTATTCTCGTTTCCTCCAGGGCATCAGCTTTGTAATCGCTCCTAGAGGTAAAGGTCATGCGTTATAGGTGGGCCTGAATATGGGCGCTGGATTAGCGCATACGAAAGAGCACATATCTCCTCCGTCCTGGTTATGACCGTTGAAGCAGGCAATGCCATAGCAGCTCACTGAGCTTTCCTAGACGCAGGAACGCAACATACAGCGAAACGCAGGGAGTGACTGAGAGCAGAAAGAGAGTTGACGCATTGCCCAAGATGGATCCTGGCTGAACACGATTCGCTGCTTCAAAGGATAATCGACGGAGTCATCAATTCCGTCATTTTCCAGTGCACCGATCACGTATGGAAATATCCCTTCGCAGTCGCTGCCGTTGAAAACAGACAAGGATACTACTCCTCTTCTTTTTTTTCTGGGAGCGAGAAGTTTATCTATTATTTTGTTTGTTTATAGGTGAATGTGCCCCCAGTGGCAAGCTTTGATGCGAAAAATTCTTGCCTTTTGGTAAAAAGGCTCTTCTGCTTTTCATACCTTACAAGTGAACAGTAGAGCCAGTTGAAGTGACCTCCAATAAACCCTTACAATCTTGTCGACGTGACTTATAGGCGCACGATGACAGGCCACTATTTACCCAATAAATCAAACAATGAACAGATTTCACGACTCTTTATAGTATGCAGCGCACAAGTATCAATTCAGTATTGAACTGTAGCCAGGTACTTTTACGGTAATATTCTGCAGGTTTCAAAATAGTACTAACAATCGATGACAAAACTAATCACATATAGGAATTCAATTATAATTTCCAATCTGCAACTCGTTACTTAAGTGCGCCTCATTCAGCGCATTTCCTGTGCCTAAGCGGCTGAACTAACTGAAGCCTCTAGACTGCCTTCCTATAACTCGTACGACTCACTTAGTTTATCTGGTAATTGTGCTTGAACGTGGCTGTTCAAGCGGTAAAGAGCTGGGACAGGTTATTCAACGTTGCTGGCACGAACTGAATATTTGTTGAGCAGGGCTTCTGGAAGTTGCAGGGTAAAATTAAAAGTATAAGCGTTTCTTTCAAACTGGCGAGCAGGAAGAGCGCCTCTATTTTAGTGGCTGGTCAAAAGCTGTGCCGGAAATTACACACCATAAGGATGAAAAATTAGGTCGCTGAAAAATTATCCTCGTTATTTAATATGCAATGGATAATGTGGTGGCCTTTTAAATGTCTACTTCCATATTGCAGATCAGGAATGCTGCGCTATTTGCGGGCACCCTAATCCTTCTTCAAAGACGTGATGTTTCGGCGCACGTAAACGTAATAACATTAGATATCATAAACAAAATTTCTCTGGCTGGGAGCTGCTTATTAATATTGTGTTCAGGTATTCGACCAGTAATGTAAACTTTTATTTTTTCAGCAAATCCTCTAAACTTAAAGCGGGCGGTCCTGGCTACCTTAGTAAACAGAACGACTACATCGGCCATGCGCTGTTTCCGGGTCTAAGCTTCGGAAAACAGCGAAGACTTTGTAAACTTCTAAGCTTCCTAGAAAGCTGCAAGGCTCGCCCTTGCAGCCATATGGCGATATTTTATAGACGCTATGGGCTCCTTACTCCCTAATTAGAGCAAGCAGTGAAATGTATGAGCACTGCGCTGTTTACACCTATGTTCGCTTACTTGAGCTCTGAAGTGGAAGCCGCCTCAGGTACTGCTTTACTGCTGGAAGCTTGTTTTGCACGAAAAATAGATATAAGAAAACTTGTACAATAGTTCTCTGCTCCGTAATTCTGGCCACATGAGAGGGAACTAGTTGCCAGGCTTCAAACAGCCTAAGAAACGTACAATTGAAGAGGCCTTTAATACCAAAGTGAAAATACCCCTGCACGTTTTTAGCAAATTCCTTCCGACTGAGTTTAGTGTTAGGCGCGATTTTATAGGGCTTAACGCAGTTCAGATGCCAGCCTGAAACTACGAAGCCAATTTCGGAGGCCGAACAGTTTACTTATGAACATTGTGCGCAGCCCCAGTGTGCTGCTGCGGGCACTTACACTCAAGCTCATACGCTTAATAAACAAACTTCTTTGTTCCAGTGCCATACGTGCAAAGCAAATGAGTCAGCCGCACATTTCATTGGTAGAGGGAACAATAAGTTTACCTCCAACTGTCATTTCCTGGTTCCTAGTTTAAATACTGCATAGTTGGCCTCAACTGAGGTGGGATGCCTTCGAGTGTTCCTACCTCAAGCTATTTCCGGAGGCTGAAGTATAGGAAGGGGGACAAAAAATTTTGAATCCCATATTTAGCGCTTAACGTTTTTGCAGGTGGCTATTCGTTCGACAGATCCACGCAGCGGCGAAGCTTCAGCTGCCGGACAATGAGCGCAGCGAGCAGTGTCTGCCGCTGCGGATATGGCACCTGCATTAAATACAGGAAGACTAAAACACATGTTACCAAGTTTCATGAACAATCATGCTTGTAACAATCGGCAGCCTTTTGACCAACTGCTGTTTTTGACAGATTGTTACGAGCTGTAAATCTCTAACGGGGTTTCAATATACTTCCCTTTCACGTTTTGGTTGAAGAAGTTTCGGGATTTTCAATAGAAAACTTGCGATTGGTTTGTGATGCTCCCTTACAATGTCAGAATGTACAGCTATAGTCCTCGGGTTGAATTTACTTGCTCTGTGCCAATACATGTTGAATCAAGAAATAAAGAGCGCACTTTCACCGACGAGGCGCATCAAGGCTATTCTCGCCTGCCATTTGTACACAGAGTACAGTCCTGGAGATGTCAACCAGGTTATCTTACAATAGTTAGAACCATTTCTCTTAGATAGAAAGTGACAAGTGTACTAAGAGCTGGGTTGAGCGGGGCGCTTGGTGGGTGGTTCTTTTGAAGGGAAGTTGTGGGCGGTGTTTCTGCAGCTGCAGTGTTCAAATAAATAGATAGATTGATGGACGAGGCTAGAGTACCACTACTTTCGCAGTAGAAGAGCGCAGCATCAGGATATAATTGCAGATACAAAAAAATGTTTGCTCCGATGGGAAAATATTGAATATGTCATGAAGAACCAAACAAGAGATACTAATGCAAGAGCTCGCCAGCGGTACCTTAGGGATGAAGATGTCGAGTCTTCAATCTTCTGCGATCTCTACCAAATAGGGTTTTTCTGTCAAATTCAGCATTGCTGAGTGGCATAAACGCAGCACGGAAGCATTCGCATCCTTATGCGATAGAAGATCCGGGCGAGACGAAATGGCCAAGCCTTCACAGATTCGGATTTGCTGCACAAGTAGGTGTGCAAAAAGTGCAGGCGCACAAGACATATAGCACAGATAGCTGTGAAGAGATACAATTTATTTCTTCTACTTTTTTTGGTAGAGTGTCGTTTACTATTACACCATGAAATTGCCCTGCGCATATCGTCTCTCTGCTGGTTAAATGTCATTTTAGGGGAATACGCCTTGACATTTACAGTTTTAAAGAACCAAAATAAAATATGAACTACCCAAAAAGAATTACAATACGAAGAAACCGAGGCCTAACTTGCCGCCCAAGAAAGTCCGTTAATTGCGCACTCATCTATAGTTGAACATGATATAGAGCCCCAGTCTTGTGGGGACCCGCTTCTTCATGCACGATGATACGAAATTACGGTTGTAATAGTGAAACATGAAGGAGTGGTTCAAATTTTATCACGCTAAAAATCCTGATGACATAAGCCCGCGAATTACCGACGTAATCGTGATCAAGAGTTTGCAAGGTGACAGAATCCTATACATGTAAAAGAAAAAAAACCAAAACTGAAAGCTCTCTACCACTCTGACCATTGAGTAGATAACCGCTCCATTCCGGAAATATTGCTTGGCTACATGAAGTAGACCCCGTGGTAGAAAAAAAGGTTTTTATATTGCTTGTCGGGCATGTTTTTTTTTTTCATTTCAGGGGTTTCTGCGCACTGAATGAAAGAAAGTGTCGGTGAAATATCGCCACAGCTACAACATGAGTCTGCGTTGTAGGTTTGTCGTCCCTTCCTCCACGTTAGTTTTTTCGGTGAACGCCGAACTGAAATGAAAAAATAGCCCTAAAAGTTCTTGTGCTTTAACACATAATGAGCAGGAACCCGAGTAGTACAAAAGTATCAGAAGAATCTGCAGCAGTTCCTTTAGGAACAATAGAAGCTGACTACGCAACTGGCTTACATTCTACGCGATGTCTATACTCCCACTCCATTCAAATCACTGGTTCCATGCAAATTCAAATGGCAAAAAAGGAAACCTCACTATCCTAAACGTTCAAAACACTACACCGGTAAAGAAAACAGTGTATATACATATAACGTTTCATTCATTTCTCTCCATTTCTTCACTCCTACCCTTTTCTCTCCGAGTACTTAGATTCTATAGAGTTGCATAGCGTGAGGAATGGCAATGATAGGATAAACACACTGCACGTGCAGTTAGAAAGCAAAAGCGAGCAACACAAAGAATATTGTTCGAGTCTGTGCTGGAACACAGGCTAGAAACAGAGACTTTCATCTCCTGCAAAGTTACGGTGAAACATCCCACGAAAAAACCAACATTTAGTTAGTATTTGCGTAAACGATTAAGCATATCTTATAAAGCAGAATCTTCTAGAGCGCTAAATCTTCAGTTTTTCTCGGTGTTCACAAGTTATTTACGAATGTGTTCTTTTCCGCCATGAGTTTCAAGGCGTACTACATTTACACTCTGCTTACATCTCCGGAGAATAGTGAATGTCACTGGTGCTTACTTTTTGTGCTAAAACATTTTCTGCCTGTTACGACATTCGCAACACTATCTGTTCGGCAAGCGTAATACCCAAGCCCATCCTTGCGTTTTCCTACCGCTAAACTCTACGTCGAGGTCTGGATATAGTGTGTCGTCATCGCGCTTAGGAGCAAGAAAACGTTATCCACTCAGGCAGTTCCCTACACAGCACGAAAATATAACGCAATGAATCGTCATGCTAGAGATTCGTAACAGGCCTGTTTATTCTACTGTTTCTTGATCTCTTCCATGTGACTTTGATATTAACCGCGGATGAGGTGTTTCAGTTTTAGTTCATTTCACGGCATACAAGCAGATTGGTGGACAGCTCCATTTCATGAGAAAAGCTGGAAAAAGCTTTGCGTAACGAAGCGTGTAAATCCCGCCATTTGCTTCTCAGCTGTGTCTCCAGGACATTGGAACATACAGCCAGGAATTTTAAATCTAGTGAAGTACTTTTTTGAATGAAGCATTGTTGCCTAATATTTTCTTCTATTGTTTCAAAGACGTTTCCATATTAGGCAAATGCCATACAAAGATCCCGCGTCAAAATATATGGCTCAAAATGTGGCTTTGAACAGTACTACTGACGGCAGATTTGAAAGGACACAGCCGAACACAGAGACTTTTCCAGTCCAATCTTATTCTCTAAAAAACCTGCTGCGCGCACACGAGTCTCAAATACACTGTATTAAAAGGAACCTGTACCCTGCCGCTCTACGCTAGTACCCTCGTGCTGGCAACCTGGGCTTGTTGTTTTAATAACATCGTTTTTATTTCAGCGGCGTATGAAAGAGGTTGTTATGCACAGTTTTCACTGTGTCAAGTTATATTCCCGGAAATATAAACAAATCGACGTTGTGATCGGATACTTCCACAAGTGGAAAAACCAATTTGGGCCCGCGAGATTAAAATCTGTACCTCTTATTTTACCGTTTTGTTGTAAAGGGTGCGTGCCCACCTCCCAATATTTGCGTAGCCGCTGAGGCGTAATAGGTTTGGAATGTGGCCAGGCTTTGTAGAAGCGCTTATAAAAGCGTCGACGTCCAAAGTCTTTGAAATTTTGTCTGCAAATAATGGGTGGCGTTGAACAATATCGAAAGTAAGTAAATGCTGGCGCCCGTTGTTCAGATGAAATGATTACGTATTCTGTTGCGAGGAATAACAAGAGGCAGATGAAATGTGCGCCTCAGTGATTTCTGCAGCAATCTTGGGAGCCAAAGTTTCTTTTTTTTTTCTAATGCAGGCGTTTTAAAGGTTCAGAACTCACATTTGTATCAAAACATAGATGAAACGAGATAACAAAAATTTTGTTACTTTTTTTTGAAGTGGTGTTTGTAAGACAGTTCTAGCCGAGCATTTTAATCAAATAATTCTCCTTTTATTCTGGTGTTCCAGAGAATGAAATGCTTGCATGTTCTTGTTTATATTTTATCCTCCTTGCATAATGCATTGGTCGGCTTCAGTTAATTAAAATGTACACAACGTTTCCCAGCTCAGTAATATCATTAATTTAGTTTTGATCTTCCACACATTCCGAATGTTCCTCACGAAGGGAAATAAGCTGTTGTTTCTTAAGAGCTAACAATATCTTGGCGCTTTATGGATAGATTTTCCACCGACGTAATCTTGCAACAATTTTCTTATTGCAGCTACATTACACAGTCACCACAATGTGAGTACCCGGGTAATACAGAAAGTTTAGTTGCAACCTGGAACGCTCAGCATTTATGGAAACAATAAACCATCATATTGCCACAAAGTGGTGACTGCAGTCCGGAGAGCAGAAAGGCTGAGAAAATGATGTCTAAACAAAACTTTATTTGGGCTGACTTGCGCCCACGATGGACCGAATCACTCGGTGGCGGCATAGCAAAAAGCGTTATCGCCGGTCGTCGAACAGAATGCCCGCCGCTCTCGGCCGTGCTGAGTCTAAAGCTGATAGCCAACTTTCGAGATAGAGTGTGCAAAGTTACTAGAGCATTCTGGAACAACGTCACGTCTGCATGGATGCGATCAATCGAAATAAATCTGGTCGCGTCTTGCATCGCAAACAGCGATAAAGCAGGATGCCGGCTGCTTTGAAGAATGAGCAAACACTGCAAAGATTCGCGGCATATTTAACGCTAAAAAGTAAGAAAATGCTCATTCTGGGTTGAAATGTACAGTTAGCACACACTTTCTCTTCAATTTTCTACTGTGGTAAGCGTAAAAATTGTATTTCTTGTTTTTAAAACGTGCACCTGTATTTCCAAGTAAGGCATAAGCAATCTTTTCAGGCTTCTAAGCGGCACCCGCGAGTACTCGCACTTCACACGTAATTTCCCAAGCGCATGTCTGCTATTCCGGATTCGGGGGCAGCGCTTCCGGCTCCTCTCCAAGGGCTAGCTGTTTCAACAACTGGTTTCAGCGAGATTATTTTATATTTTTAATTGCTTCAGACGTAGAACCCGATATTTTAGGAGATGAGCAATATGTTCATCATCATCATCATCATTTATTATCTCTTAAGGGCCCTGGGTTGGGCATTGCATAAGGGGGGGGGGGGGGAGGGATAACAAGTACAGTAATCACGTGGTCATATAAAAGCGAAATAAAAACCGGAGAGGCAAGTAACGTTACACATTTTTATGAACCATGGTTATTGAAAAAAAAAGAGCACCCATGCGATTGATTTTCGCATATCTTTACAAATCAATACAAAGGTTTACATGCACCATTATTACAAACGCAGAAAAGAGAAGAAAAAAGATACAAGACAAAGCAGAAAATATGACCTATACATGGGCGTAGGGAACAGCTACAAATCAAAATTCGCGTTTGGTATCTCAGTAAACCTGGAAATGCTTGCTGATAAAAAGATTATTTGGCAAAGTGAGCTGATATTAGCTGCCTGAATTTAGAGGCGTCAAGTTCATAGACTATAGGTTCAGGAATCGAGTTCCATTCTTCAATGGCCAAGGGCTTGTGTTTGTGTTGTGGCTTGTGTTTTCCCATAACTGTTCTCAAATTTGCGCAGCCTTGGAAGATTACCTGTTTTCAGATGGCTGCAGTTCCTGGCCAGACCGTCACACATATGTAAAGAATTAAAGCTCGGATTTGGGCACCCTTTAAGAGAGGGCGTACATAGGACGAGTGCTAAGCCTACATTCTTCCAGACGTCCTGTTAAAGTGAACCTTCTATTCTTTTGGTCCTGTCCTCCTGCTCCATAGACATTTGACCAGCGAAATACCCTCTGCTTTACCCACATGCGACGCCTGACTTGCCTCCCATCGGCTGGAAGTCCAGGCCACCATGCTGGACTAAGCCGAATGCATTGTCACCGGCGCTGTAAATACTGGTCCGAATGAATTCTTCCCCTCACATCGATTTAAAGGCAAGACGATTGTTTCGCTTTAAATTTTAAGAGCATACGAAGAACAAGGACAAACTACTTTGAATGTTATAATTTTTAAGATAAATTTCAATTCAGAAAGCCCGATAAAAATTCTATTGAGAAATATATTGCTTAAGGGCTTCCACCCAGAATATTCAACTAACGAAAAACAAGAGCTGTGATTTTTTTTGGCGACGAATCAGGTACATCTTGCTATCGATACAGCCATAAAGATAGCTGTAGGTTAAGTATAATGCTAAATGTTCCTTGTTTTCTAAAACACCTGATGATCAAATGCGTAAAATGTATACTACAGACATCGTTGGTAGGAAGGAAGCAGAGTGCTTAGTCATAACAACTGTGAGATGGAGTTAAGTAAAGCGACACAAGCAAGAATACTGGGAATACCGCATGTATTGCTCATGCTGAAGTTTCTTATTGCATATCATGTGAGGTTTTAAAGACGCGCTTTCAAAGCCCGAAACAAATAATTCATCAAGAACACTTGTACACCCAGGCAGTGCTGATTACAACTACGTTCCAATTCGAGCAACGCCAGCTGGCCCGCAAAACGCGTTCGTGAATATATTTGTCGGCTGCTGAAGCCGGGATTGAAAGCAACTTTTTACGGGCATTACTACCCAAAGAAGGTGCAGCAACATAGAAGGGGCAACTTCTCAGCGTAACTCCGATGGTTAGGGTACTACACCAATACTAGAACCCCGCACACTTCTCGCATGCGACCTTCACAACCATCACATTTTTTCGAAGGTCGCTTCCGCAGCTATCTGCGAGGTGGGTTTTCAAGCGCGGTATAATTTTACGGCATTTGCACGCCCTACCACAAGAAAGAAAATTTGTTCATTCTAAAACAGCGCTAACAAGATAAGGACGAAAGAAACGTACAGCAAAAAGGCTACTTTGGGAAGAAATTGTATTCTGTAAATTTAGGCAGAATGGCTGTAGTTTCATAAAGAAAGGAGTTTATTTCTGATTAGCTTCCTTTTTCTGAACTTTAGCTATGCACGCAATCGTAGTTACATTGCTGCAAAGAATATATTAGCAAGCACGAACTAGGCACTGAAGAACAATTGGCAAATTTAACACATTTACTGCCGCAGCGATATACGGGGGCCCCAATTGCTGAGGATCGCGGCTCATTCGTGGGCCATCCTTATCTTTTCTTGGGTGCTGTTTCACGGTCTATCGGGCGAGCCTCAGGTGAAGTAAACTTATCCGAACCGACAACCGATGGCAATAGCAACTTGAAAAGTTTGTTTTAGCGGGCTCTTTGAGGAACCTGAGCTGTTCCCACCAGGCACGTAGCCAGAATTTTTTTTTTCGGGAGGGGGGGGGGAGGAAGTTGTATATAGGGCGAGGTCCGGGGGGGGGGGGGGGGTGACAGGGCCTATGCGTAACACGAACACTGCTGGGGGGGCCGCAAATTCGAGGAGGGGGGGAGGGGCAGGTCCCCTCAGGCCCCTCCTTGGATACATGCCTGGTTCCCACTGCTTCATATCGCCATTCGATGCTCGTACAGCACGAATACTCGATGTGACTCCTGGTCCCCCACGACGCAGTGAACGGGTTGAGCAAGAAATCTTAATCCGTGTTATCGGCCACCAAAGCGGTCATATCTCAGTTTTAAATCTAACTGCGGTAAATAAGGGTTTATTTTACGTGTTCTGCGTAATAAATAGGGTCCCAATATACGCTCCTAAATAAGAATCTTATTTAGGTAGAAAGGCGTCTGTTAAGTTTGTAAGCTGACAGTGAGTTTTACGTAACAGCTTTAAGTCCGTGTCCTTGGCAGAAGTAATCGCCTCTGCAGGATACAAGCACAATCAAATTTAAGACGAAAATGTACAAGTGTTATGTATGTTCATCGTTCTATTGAAATTTTTGAGAAGAATACGTATGCGAACAAGGTACACTGGCGATCATTGAACAAGTGAACCTGTATAAATTACGAAAACCAGGAGCTAGCAAGGATTGAGGGCGAGGGGCACTTCAAATTAGCCTTGACTCAACGGCCCTTTGTGATATTTTTTTTTATTTCGAAAGCGAAAGCAATATTCAACAGAGTGGAGCTCTGTCCGAGATACTGCAAACTTTGTTATAATTTGTTTTGTATACGCGGTATTCCGCGAGAAACAAAAAAGGTCACTGCCGGATCTAGCCGTTTAAGGCGGATGGGTCAAATGTCTGGCAGGGCCCAGTATCTAGCCGTCGCACTCCTCGTAGATCCCGAATAAATCAAGTAGCGTCCGCTCTAGAGAACGGCACAGCTGTGCGCAGTCCACTGCTGAAGGCGCTCCTTGCTTCAGCGTCGGCGGTCTCATTTCCATCGAGTCCGCATTGTCCAGGGATCGACTGGGACACTATACGGTGGCCTTTTTCCTGAGCAGATGATAAGAATCTAGTGATATCAAGAGCCGGAGCCTCGTATGCGGTGTGGCGTGGGAAGCATCCCAAGATTTGTAGCGCAGGTTTAGAGTCTGTGGAAATTCACCAATCCTGAGGCGGTTTTCCGCCGCTCTGGAAAATTGCTTCCAGAAAGCCCTCAAGCTCTGCAGAGGTTGAAGTAGACTTGTGTCCTAAAATGAACCTCTGGCTCGTCTGCTGAGCGGGGATTACCAAAGCTGCTTCCGATGTCTTTGGTGACGCAGAACCATAAGTGTATACGTGCACACAGTTTTGGTATTGTGACCAGATGTAGGCAAGAGCAAGTTTCATCAGTCCGCTGAGAGGCATCATAGATATCAAAGGGATTCAGGCTATGAGGGATGCCGTAGTAAAGGGCTCCGAAATTTAGACCACCTGTGCTCCTTTAACGAGCACTCACATCGCACAGTACACGAGTCTCTAGATTTTCAACTCCATCGAAATTCCACAGCAACGGCCGGGATCGAGCCCGCATCTTTGGGGTCAGCAGGCGAGCAACACAACCACAGAAATACCACGGCGACTAGCCGTTAGAGGCCCATGTACTGTGCAATGTCAGTGCACATTAAAGAACCCCCAGTGGTTCAAATTTCTGGAGCGCTCCACTACGGCTTCCCTTATAGCCTCAGTCTCTTTGGGACGTTAAAACCCCATAAGCTATAAATCTTTCTTCCATAAGACTTATAAATAAAGGAATAAGTTGTACAAAGTTGCAGTTTTACTGACTTCTGTTAGCCATCTTTCCTAGCGCTTTCATATGCGACGTTTAGAGTGACCTCGTAGTGTTTTACTGCCTCTCGCTTACTTCTTTTTCTGGCAGATGTTTGAGTTGAATTTTGTTTTTGCGATATTTGATTTTTTAGTTGGCTGTGATCTTATACCTTTGCCAGTAAAGTTTCGAGACTGATTTATTTTCTTCTTTAGAAATGATGCCTCAAAGCAAATGTTGGTGCGTATGGTGGTTTTTGGGCTAATCTGAGCTATTTATGTTAGTTCCTGCGGCAGCCGCTAGATGGCACTACATGTAGGAAACGGAGGAGGAAACGGCTGAACACTTGATACTTTTCTGTAAAGGGCTTCACCCTACAGTGGAAGGCAGCGGGGCTGACTTACCCAAGGCATTGGGGTTTAGGGATAGTGAAGGGAAAGTGGATTTTAAGAGGTTAGAAGTAACCAAGCGAAGGTTATCTGATTGGTGGCTAAAAGCAAGACAGGAGTAAAATTTCACAAGACATGGCTAGGTGGCTTGAGCCACCGCCCGATGTAAAGGGTTCAGCCGTATCCATCCATCCATAAGTTGTCACTATACGTCGGCGTATTCTAGTGTCAGTGAATATGGAGAGATGGACGTCCATCTTGAACAGCGTGTAAACATAAAATTTTGCGTGAAGATTGGCCACAGAGCCACACAGACGTATGACGCTTACGGCAACGAAGCATTATCGCGGGCGCGAGTTTTCGAATGGCACAGGAGGTTCGTTTCGGGGAAAACGTCCGTAAGAAGACGACACGAGGCAAGGGTGCCCTTCAACCTCACGGAATGAAAACAATGTGGCTCGGATCAGCGTAATCGTACAACAAGACTGCACCATTACATTCCGCATGCTATCAGATAATCTCGACATTAGTAAGAGAACATGCCAGCAAATTTGGCGTGAGAACGTGGGGAAACGAAAGCTGAATGCAAGACTTGTGCCGCACTCCCTCACACAGGACCAGAAAGACACGGAGGCATCAGTGAGCGCTGATTTTCTCTCCGAGGTTCAGAATAATGCTGTATTCGTCGACAGCATCATTGCTGAAGACGAAGCATAATGTTTTCAATACGATCCTCAAAGAGGCAGAGCGCCGAATGGCAGTCCACAAGCTCTCCGGCATCGAGAAAGGTGCGGCGACAGAAGACCAAAACAAAGACGATGCTGATAGTTTTTTTTTTCGATTCCATAGGTGTCATACACTACGATTTCGTCCCACAAGGGCAGACGTTGAATCAGGAATTTTCTATCCGCGTGCTCCAACACATGAGTGATGCACTGCGACGCCGTCGCCCTGGCTTATGGACACCCGGAAAATGGAGCCTTCTCCACGAAACGTAAGGCCGCAAAGTGCTTTCAGCGTGACAAAATTTCTCGCCAAGCACAGCGTTACTGCACCTCTCAATACGCCATACTCCCCTTACTTCTCCTCATGCGTTTTTTTTTCTGTTCCCTCTTGTGAAGAGAACTCTAAAAGATCGCTGTATGGGGAGCATGGAGGCCATTCAAGACGCCACGACAAATAAGCTGACAGCCCTGCAAAAAGAAGCTTTTTGAAACTGTTTCCAAGACCTCAAGAAGAATTGGAAACTGTGTATAAACTGCAGGGAGGCTATTTCTAAGGGGTGCTGCACAAGTGATTTCAATGTTAAACGCATTTTTTAAAATGAACTGAGTCTCAGAACTTTACGGACAAAGTTTGTATATTAGTAAACTGCACATTGCTAAAACCGACAGTGTATTTATAGTATTTTTATTCAGATATATACCCAAATTTGCTGCAGGATAAACACTTGTCTCTATAAAAGGTCCGCATGCATGTATGGTTGTGCCTAGTTGTGGTAAAATTAATAACTTATGGCGGGACACTGCCCGGTTATCCGTCTTACCAACGTCGTTGTTCGAAACACTTTTTTGCATTGGCAAAATCTGAATATTCCGCTTAATTGTGTGGTGAGATGTGGTCGCAACTGATGTTCAATCGTTAGGAGCTGGAAAAAGCACATCTTAAAACTTCACACTGTCGTATAATGATGGACTGTTCCTGAAATTACAGTCGGAGAAACCAAAACACTGTACGGGAACACACAAGAAATAGTGTAAGAACACAAATATTGGTTATTTTCGTCAAGTAGGGCAAATGCTAAAGAAATTTTTGCGCTTTCAATTTTCCGCATATTATTTTGGTTTCCACAGGCGCTACATAACGCAGCATCAATTTTGTGGGAACGGATAACATTTTAGAAACAGCCTAGAAATATTTTCTACGTTTCAAAGCGAACTAGTGCAGTGTTATTATAAATACGATTCATTCCCGAAAAAATGCACTGAAAATTGTAAAAGAAATGCAAAAAAAATACGTTTCTTTAGATTGTTTTCTCGCGTAGAAAAGTTCTTGCATTCATTCCGCCGGCTATGTCAAAGTTTAGAAGAGTGGCAATAAAGTTTTTTTTTTATTTTTGCTGGCTACCCAATAGCGCACGTTCCATCTCAACCAAATCTGCATTCCTCGCATGCTGAGACATCATCAGTTGCATTCTTCTTGAAGCCAATCAATGTATCAAATAATACGATCAGAAACTCAGATACAAACAATGTCTCTTACAAACAGTCGACTAGAGCAAAATAGTTGGAATATCAATAAATACTTGCCATTGTTCGCTTTTTTTTGAAAGCTTTAATTATTGCTTGCGACACGCTTCCAGTTTTGGCAGTCAAAACGTGCTTTGTTATCTGCGCATTAAATTTCCTTGTGAGCCACGAATTTGTTTTTCGCTCTATCCCTGACTTGGCGAGCACCAACCGCATTAGCTGTTGCTAAGTAAGAGGGTAATGTCGAACTTAACGCCACTGTGCGGGCGGTGAACTCTGCAGAGCCAACGGAAGAACGTTAGGCCGTAGGAGCGCAGCATGAACGGGCAAAGTCAATTACTGTGAACGCTGCGCTAGGCTTGCTGCGCTAGGAGACTTCGACGCAGATTGACGCGCCCATATTACGGCCATCACAGGTTGCCTCGCTCGTAGGTTTCGCAAGTGCAACCTGTTACCGCCTGAGATGTGGTTGGCTCGTGTCAAGCTTATCGTCGTTACATTAGGGTGTTCCAACGTGTCATGCCTTATCATCGAGTACAGTTCCATGCAGCACTTAAAGCTCTGTGGTGAGTTTGGCCGATATGAGAGAATCAGCGTCGTTCTGAGGAACTAGTACCTTCACAGGTAAAAGGCTTTGTAGAGCGCACTAAGCTCTCATTAGAGCGTTAGGAACGTTATGTTTAATAGATATTTACATATTTTGGCAGGATTGCCTGCTATTCGTTTTTAGATAACGTATGAAAAATCGTTAATTGACACCAAAGGTTTGAATGCGCTGAATTTCCTTTCAGGAGCCTATCAATTTTTATATAAATGCTCTCATTGAAGATGCACTTAAACAATCAGTAAGCTGTTCGCTCCATGTCGTCATAAGACTGAAAGCGCATATGCATGTCTTTTTTTGCTGTTTGTAGGAAGCCAGATGTGCGGTGGCTGAAGGCCTGCGATGAAGGTGGGTGACGCAGAACTTTTGCCGCCGGTCTTTTACGACGAAGAATTCAGCCGGCTGTAGTTGGATGTTGTACAGGGCACTTGCTTGTTCTGAAGTTGATGCCGTCCCAAAGGAGACAACTTGCAGATTTGCATTTGCACTTAACATCGTAAAAATTTGTTCTCATAATGAAGAAGAACACTCCTGGTGATAACACTTTCGGTCCCTCTCCCACAGTACCGCCGGGCCTTAAGATTGAGATATTTGGTTATGAAAACAAATTGAAGGCAATGTGAGTTGACAAATGCCTTGCGGCACGCATACAGCTCTGCAAAGCACTTCCTGGAGGAATTTTTGTACTTTCTATAATTTCGTGTTAAGAGTTATCTTTTAATTTGCGCATGCTCCTTCTTGGCTCTCTGCACGCTTTTGGGCTTCTTCGAGTATGCGCAGGTTTTCTTTTCCAATTCTGTACATTTCTCCTGTTACATTATTTTTTATGATGCTGTCTATTCTACTGTGATCGTCGGGCAGAATAGGATATTATCTAAACGCCTCATTTCTACTGGTATACTTACAATTTTGACATATTTTATTGATCTTCCTATTCCTTTTCTCGATTCCTAGTGCATTGATAAGGCTTGGGAATTTTATTTTTATGTTTCTAAACACTGCCATCATGGCGTTCACGATCTTGGCGGCTAAAACGAAAACTCTTTTCGACCTACGACACCGAGTCATATCAGAGCCTTTGCTTTAATTAGACGTAAGAAATTTCCTGAGACATGCTAGGCAGCTGTGACGACTCCCTTCAGGCACTTAAAAGGGCTCGGCAGAAAAAAGCGAACATAGCAACGAAATAGCTTGCTTTCAATGTGGGATCTAAAAAACGATTAACGCGCAGGTTCTTAGCCACTAACACACACAGACAGGAGGAGTCGTCCGAGTAGGTTCATACAATGGCGGGAAGTTCAAACAGCCGCCTTGGCAATGATCTCTGTGGCTCTCCAGCGACCTCGGCGAGGTAAGCTGCGGCTTAGAATAAAAAGAAAACAAAAGAAACAGGCGGTACACAAAATACTGGAAAGAGGAACTAAAACCCTCTCTAAATCCAAGGTCGCAATGATGGGGCTGCCAGTGGTGTCACACCAGGGGAAGAAAGCAAACAAACGGCAGAGGAAGGCAGAGCCGACGATATCCCGCAAATGGTCGCACTGCACGGACGCCACCGGTGGCCACCATCGTCTCCACTTCCTCCCTCTGTATACATTTTTGCAGTTCTATGCTTCCTTTCCGTACTGACCATCCTGACCACGCTATACACCACTGCCATCAATCTAGCGAGCCTGGATCGTCGATTGGATCGCCCGGAGTAAGCGGCAAAACGGAAGAGCTCCGTGAACAAAAGACGCTCCCCTTAGCTCCATCGTTTCTCCTTCTACTCATCGTCTGAAACCGATTTACCGCAATTCCCTGAAACAGCCCCCTACAAAAGAGCACAGCAGAAGAAAGAGTTGAGCTGATTGCAATGAGCAGAGTGTAGGTGGCAGCCATTTTGGTGGACGATTTTCAAATAGCGGCTTTTTCACAACACAAAACAAATCGTAAGCTGCGCTAGTACCAAACGGATGTCCGAAATGATGTGTCAAAAAATATCACTGTCCAGCGGGGAGAGGTTCTGTTTTTAAGAGTTGCTGAATTGCAGAGTTGAATGGAGGAAAATTTTGAAGCGTTTTTTTATTGTTTGTATCTATTGGATTACGAAGTACCGAGACTCCGTGTACTCACTCCAAGCAGCGTTTTAAATATGATTTCCAAGGAATGCTGGCCAATTACAGGAGGGAAATTCCTGATTGCATTGATTCGTTTTTGAAAATTGTTTTTTTGGGGGGGAAGGAAATGACGCAGTAAATGCTTCACATCTCGGTGGAGACCTGAACGACGCCTTAAGGGAAGGGATAAAGGTGGAAGTTAAAGAAGAAAGAGGTGGGTCATATATTTTAGTTGAATGCCCCGATGTGGAGTAAATTTGGAATAAGGGAGGAATTTACTCATTGGAGTCCTCCGAAGCATAGCCATATGGATACAGAGGAAAGCTAAACTGCTTCCAAATAAACTTTGTATTTAAAGAAAAAAACGTCCTGGTCAGGGGTTCGAACCACGCACCAGAGCTTCATCGGAGCAGTCGCTCTACAAATTCAGCAAATACGACGGCTGTCATATAGTAGGGAGAGAGCGAAATGATGAATAACTTGAAGTGGGAATAGTATTGGTGCAATGCTTTAGGGGAATCCCGCGAGGTGGAGTAAGTTTGTAATTAGGGACCAAATTACTCATTGGCTTCCACCCAAGCACAGCCATACGGCTACAACGTACGAGAAAGAGGTGCTGTTGTTGAGGGCTCCGAATAATTTCGATCACCTGGGGACTTTAAACGCGCGCTGACATCGCACAGCACCCGAGCGCCTTTGCGTTTAGCCTCCATCGAAACGCGGCCGCCACGGTCGGTTTGGAACCCGGGTGCTCCGACTCAGCAGTCGAGCACTCTTACCACTGAACCAGCGCAGCGGGTAATTTATAAAGGGAAGAGAACATTAACTGGCGTTTACCACACTCTCACTTCAAAGAAAGCGACTCTGACTCAATGCTGCCTCTCGGCCATGATGCTAAGCCTACTAAGCCTCCCGAAACCACGGGGCAATTTCGCTTGCGAAACGAGCGGGGGAATAAGGCACGTCCATTCTTCTTTAGACAAAGCCGCTCGAATCTGTCAGCAAAGAACCTCTGTTTAGACTTTGGTGTTCATGTATTTGCCTTTTTTGTGGGGAGGGGGGGGGGACAAAAAATATTCAAGACTGAACAAGATTTTGTCACTCTTGATTCCCGCTGCTCTGGAACACGGTAACGATCTGAAACACGAAAAAGCACTGCGGGCATCTTACATAGCAATTGCGGAACCAAAAGGAAGTGGAATAATTCAAAGATTTAGAATGAAGTGAGATACATTGTCTACTCGCTCCTGCTGATTTTTTAAACGTGCAGCAATCTTACTGTGTAGCTGAGCTCAGTGCTTTCATTTGGAAATATCGGACTGTTGATTTGAGTTAATAGCAGACGTTCAAAGGGAAAATGATCTTTCCCGTCGTCACAACACTGGGGCGTCTTACCGAAAAGCTTTTATCCAAAGCACTCCAATCTTTCTTGAACCTACAGTTTGAACAGGTGAAAATAATAAGAGGTCAAGCCAAGTTCCTTGCCATCGGAAGAATAATAGGAGATAAATATTCCTTTATTTGAGGCTAAAGAAGATTGTTGTAGAGTATTATTGGTGATATTCATAGATTGGGCTGGAAGTAGTTAAGACACCAGAAAATATTTCTCAAAAACTTGTTTCTCCTATACAATCCAAAGATACACGCCACAAGCAGAGGAAAAAACCCAGTAGCCACAGCAGTCACCAAATGTTTTTATCAACCGCCCCCTTGTCCCCAATAAATTAATTTACCTGAAGCCTTCAGATTTATCACGGTGAATCTGTCTTTCCTGATCATCATCAACAGCCTGACTACACCCAGTGCAGGGCAAAGGCTTATCCCATGTCTCTCCAATTAACTCTGTCCTTTGTCAGCTGCGCCCACCCTTTGCCTGCGAACTTCTTAATCTCATCCGCCCACCTAACATTCTGCCGTTCCCAGCTACGCTTGCCTTCTCTTGGAATCCACTCCGTTACCGTTAAGGACCCCACAATTCGTCATCCACACAATGCGAATTACACTCCCCTCTTTGCAGGCGAAGCCGCCTCACTGTGAGCAAAGGAGGGCCCTTAGAGTTGAATATTTTGAGCAAATCGACATTTACTACCTAGTAGTGCAATTCAAGCGCAAGATGACGTTAATGCAAATCACTGATTCGCCCAAGAGCGACTTAAGGGACAGTGTAGTTGGACAGGAGCTTCTGACAAAAACAACGCTAGCAGAGCGGTATCCACAACCACACTAAATCGCCAGGCTCATAAAGAGATGGGCTGGCGGAGTTCAAAATACGGAGGCGGGCAAGTCTCCATGCTTCTACACCTCGGTAGAGTTTGGCGGCTAAGGAAAGCTCGTCGTGTGAAGAAAAAGGCAAGAACCAGCACATGTGCTCGACATGCTCCGCGCAGGCATCTAAGGTGTGTGTTTGTAACCTGCTGTGGACATGCGCGCAGGCAAAAGTATGAGCGGAAATTTCAACGGTAGTCTGTTGTTTGACCACACAGGACGAACACACCTCGAACCTACTGAAGAACAACAACAAGAGCAACGGCGTGCTTAGCTTGCACTGTGAGAAGAATCTGCACATCCTTCTCTAACATATCGCCACTCCCGGTATATGCCTTTGGTGTGCGCTCGGACCTGACAGAGTGGTGAAACCTGATTGTGAAAAGGTCATATTTCATCCCGATTAAACGAGATATAAGCAGATTTACCCTTAGGCGCAGGACCATTTCACATACAGTACAGACCAACTGGTCACAGAGCCTCATTTCAAGTGGTCCTCAGCCAATATGACCATTGAACACAACTTTGCGATCTGCTAGCATGTTTGTCACGATTCCACACCGAACTCTTCCGGTCACGAAATCAGTACTCGAAGAATGTGTCCTGAACACTCATGTAATTCTCAAAATTTGCATCCAAGATTTTATTTCGTTTTTAACCTTACTGAGGTGAAGTCCGAATTTGCAAAACCTGTTAGGGCATTGGGCTTGTTACAATCGGGTGCAGGTGTCCCTTAAGGTTCTTTCCGGAGTTTTTCAGTCAGTGTCACCGGCGGATAGCAGCTTTTTGCCACGTATTCTTTGTTTTGCCAGCACATTAAACCTTTGAATTAATCACATTTCCTGCAACAATATTTAGCCGATTCAAAAATCAATACCATCAGCTCGTTACGGAAATTCATTTTACGCTTTTATTCGTATGGCGTTGTCTTGAAAAGACGCGAGATATCGAGTGCACCGCACATTGGAAAAATCTGAGCCAACCGCAATATCTCATTTCCTGGCTGTGACTGCTGGTTTTCTGTTACCATTTCGGTGGTTCGTGCACAGTGCTTTTATGAAAAAAATGATTTCTGCTGAAACAGAAAAAAATTAAAACTGCCACCTCAGATGCATGCTGCAGACCGGGTGCAGCGGACAATGAATATCATCATGGTTAATAAGGTTCTTTGCGGTACCTTGTTTTAAAGGTTTGCTTTTGTTTTAGAACTGATTTTATAGTAAAGCCGAGCCTATTTTTTTTCGCATCACAGTCAGGTTTAATCAAAATTTTTATTTTTATTTTTGGTTTCTTTGCGCAGCTACGGAAAGAAAGTATAAAAAAGGTGATAAATATGAGCAAAAAATTATACCAAACGATTCTTAGCAATGCTCACTTGACATTTGTTATCGCCTGTGGCTAGTTTACTGGTTTTCAGTTCCCACAGGCTCTACTAGACAGCGGAATGTTATTCCTTGTAGTAAGTCTGCCTGACGGGAAAGTTGTACGAATCTGCGGGCAGTGAAACGGAATTAGTTCTCGCGCATTAGGAAAGATTTCTCTCTTAGATTTGAGCCCTAAATGTTTAAGCAACTAATGCAAGCTCTTCTCGCTTGGCGCTCTTACACTGTGGGTAAAAAAAACACAGTGAAGAATATGAATACTCCCTGCCTCATCTTCATCGAATATTTGTTTACGGACTTAGTTGTCTTCGTATTTTTTGCTACCAAATTGCGACATGAGCGCTCTGCGTCGTACCTAGGTACTTCTGAAATAAAAAGACAACTTTAAAACTGTTGCGCGTCCCCGAAACTGCTCTTTTCCTGTATCGCTCATGACCGTGATCGAAGTGATTTCATTAACAAGACAATATTCGTTTTTTTCTTGTAAATGTAACGACTGCTTTAATTATTCGCGTAGTATTCATTTGTGATACAATTAGTGTGTGAAAAATTACACTCAGATGCAAATCATTACTGGCTTCGCGTACCTCAAAATCACGAGCTTATCTTCTTCGTTGACGCGTGCTTGTTTAGCTAATGCATTAATCTTGTGATTTCTTGTACCCGGAAGCGAATAAATTAGAATAGATAAAGAAGAGAGGAAGAGACTGTCTAAACATGAGGTCTGAGCAACAGCTTTCAATTATTTGCCATGCGGGGAACTAAAATAAAAGTCACAAGAAATCGTGTGCGAAATGAAGGAAACAAGTAAAAATAGGGAGTGCGAAAGCAAAAGCAGGAAAACAGAAAGCAAACGCCATTGGTGGTTTTCCAGACCAAAAGGAAGGAAAGCGCAAAAGCCGTCCACCAGATTACGCCCAGTATCATCACTATGCTAGTCCTGAACAACACCGGCTTCATCGGGTCGCCTGCCGGAATCAGCTTAAGGAAGCTTCCATACTTTACAAGTTCTGTCCCGACTCTCATTACGTACCTCTCTTTATGTAGCTGCCCTTTGCAAAAGTGATTCATACCTTGTTGTGAATCGGTTGCTTACTCGGAAGTCGCGGGTTCGTTCCCGGCCACGGCGACCGAATTTTGATGGAGGCGAAATTCTAGAGGTCCGTGTACTAAGCAATGTCAGTGCACGTTAAAGAACCCCAGATGGTCGAAATTTCCGGAGCCCTTCACTACTACAGCTTTCCGTATAGCTTGAGTCTCTTGAGGACATTACAGCTCACAAGCAAAGCTAAACCAAAACCTTGTTGTGAAGGCTGCTAGAAATATTGTCTTTGTATAGCCTCTTTCAATTGAAAACTTCTACGCCTTCTGAGAGCGTGCAACGCCCAGGAGGGAGAAAAAAAACGTTAAAAAAAAACAAGGCATATTCGGCCTGCCCGGGACTCAGCAGAAAGGAGCGGATGAGAGAGAGAGACAGGTAGGATTCAAAGGCAAGACCTCGATGGCTGCGAGCAGGACTCATCCTGGCCGGATAATCAGGGAACGGTGGGCATAAGAGAAGAGAGGTCTGAACCGGGCTCGCTGCGGGAGTCAAATCAGAAAAGAGAGAGGAGTAAGATTATCGGAAGGGGGGCTGTCAGGATCCCGATAGGCCTCAAGAAGGATTACGCCACCATATGGTCAAAGGGGTTTGTTGAAGAGATGGATAAGGAGCGCTGCTTCGAGCTGCTGAGTAGAAGACACTAAGCACGCATCAGACGGCCAAATGCTCCTTCTTTCGCCTTCTCCACAGCCCAGCAGCGATTCCGTGGTGGCCGTAAGACATGAGGAGGCTGATGGATTGCCGATAAGCACTATGGTAGATGTGTTATGCTGTTCACAGGGCACGAGGATGCGTCGATGTGGAAGAAGACAGAGGAGGCAAGGAAGGACACATGGATAGCATGCCATGTGCAGAGAGAGGCGAGCGGCAGAGAACGGGCGCAAAGGGGAAGAAAGCACTGGAGAGCTCGTTACTGGGGCGAGACAGCGTAACGGAGTGTAATATGAGTAGCCGTTTTTTACAGGCAGATTAAGAAAAAATATGAGATTGATTTATGCTGAAGAGACTCTGCCTATTTCAATGAGAGGACCACCGCTATGTAGCCATTTATATCAACCGAGGGTCCACTAAAGAAAACAATTTAAAGTCAGCAACCGTTACTCTAAATGTGCAGTCATTCCCCCAGTAAAAGAACGTTTCATGCATTTTTGGCGTACGCTGTGATTACTTGCTTCTTGCGATTCTGGTTACGATCTCTCTTCCGTACTTGATCTTTGAGCTTCTACGTTATGGCTCTAATCTCGATGCTATTTTATCCACAGAAAGCACTTAGGCCAATAGGAGAGGGTTCCTTCGTGTTAATGCCCATGTTTTGTCTCTGTTTCAAAAGAGGAAGAACAACAATAATCCAAAGCGCGTTTTTTATATACCCATGTTGTGATTTCAGTGGCTCGACCTGGAGGCTCAAAGTTCGGGTTTTGTGTGCCGTGCTCCTAGTGATCTGTGAAAAGTTTTCACTCGGGCAGGAAATATGGGGACCGTAGCAAATACCGAATGTATTAGCGTCTGAGCAATCACCTGATTTTTAGTTATCTAAAAAAAAGCTGCCGAAAGGGGAAAAAGACTCTTCCTTGTAGATCATAGCAGGACCAAGTGTTGACTATTCTATTCGTCGCACATCTGACTGGACTTATAAGGGGGTATATTTATAAGCAGGTGCGAACAAATATCAGACATGCACGGCTCTGGAACTGAAGAGTAAGCATCGCTAACATTAAGCAAGTGATTGCAGATTGCAGCATTTACAATCGCAAGCAAGTAGTATATTTTCGTTGCGTACAGTGTGTTCAAAGGATATTTCTTGTGTGCTACTTGTGAGCGAGGTTCAACATCGTCTTCCTATTCATTTCCTTTGGGATATCGCAGAATCTGGAGCGGCGTGGTGCTCTCGCTTTTATTTTTCCAAGTCGTGATTATGGTGCGAGAAGCTTCAATGCGACGCGTCTAGAATGAATGCGCTCACCGCATTACGTAACGTGTATGAGGTTCGTAAACACTGCCACTGATATCAGTGCGCGTTCCATATGTGGTGTTTGCCGTGATATAGAACATTATCTCATGTGCTGTCCAGTGTAGAACGCAGAAAGGCGTGTGTTGTTCGCTTCCCTCAAGAAGACAAGAACCCTTCACAATTCCTTTCAGCACATTGTCTTCCCGCGTGGAAAAGAGACATGTAGAAAGGAGGCTGCGTGCCTTCCTTTAAAGTTTTCCAGGACCCGTATCTTGACTCCATATAATGAAAGCAGGAAGTTGACTATTGACTGCTATGGAAGATCGTGTTTATAGAGATGTAGATCAATCAAGACTCGAGTATGTGCCTGATTGTTGAAACTCATGGACTTGTTGACCTCCCGGCTGAATCCTCAAGGCTAACACTACGTGTTGCTTGCAACAACTTCAACCTCAACCTTCAGTGCGTCGACACGGCAATTGATTGGCAGAGCGCTAAGACTGCTAAAGCCACTAAATAAAAAAAGTTTTGAGGAACTGCTCTACTCACGCGTCGAAGCAACAAATCTCCAAATTAGTGTATATGGCACGTTCACAAGTTCCTGAAGACAATTCATAGTACCGTACCAAAAAATTAAAGGGCACTAGTTTTTCTGTTGCTTTTTGAAGTCATTTCGCTTTCCTAAAAGTTAAAACACGTTTATGAAATATCGGAAGCTTCAGCTTAGACGCGACGGTAGAGTAAATAATATCCAAGGAGTTCCTACAAGCCTCTTCCGGCCGAAATATCTAAGAACAAAATAGCTGCCTAAATATTTACTACTCGGTGTCGCATTGGTATTTTTCTTCTCTTTAAGCAGAGTAAGTCGTTCAAGCGTCATTCATAGCGTTGTCGGACTGTTGATTGATTGATTATTCGATCGATTTCAAGATGACATTGATATTCTCATTTCTAAACTAACTACATTTGTATGAATACGACGCACACTTTTGAAATGCTCATTGTCCTTGATGTGGACGAGCTAATCTTTGAGATCGCTTTTCTTGTCAATGATTCTAGCTGCGTGATGTAAAGTTAATCACATTGATTTGTACATTAATGAAACGATATGCCTTTCACAGTATTGCGGACGAGAGCGCTCAATACTTTTCTTTTAAAAGCACCTGTAAAATCAATTTAGCCCAACGAAATCTTTCCTACAGCGCGACTCTGAACCCCTATCTCTTCTAATTGGCGCGTTGTTTAGATAACCTTAATTATAATATTTGCGTTTTCTGGCTCAGGTTACGTTAAACGAGGTATGGCATATTTGTGCGCCGTTCACTGCTCCAGGGATTTGCACCCGTAAAATCGACAACATTCTTTACAGGAACGAACAACAATTATTTTACCCTGTTCTAATCTATGAGCGCCTGTAATAATATCCCGTTATTCTGTAGTAACGATGTGGGCCATGCTTCCTCGTCTGAGTTAGCGTCAACCGCATTGTTGCGCCTCGCCCCGTCTGGTTTCAAGCAGACTCCGCCACGGTATGTACAAGCTGCCAGCTGTGTTCGCGTCATATCGTGGTGACAGTTGATTCTGAGGTTAGCATTACGCTTCTGTAAAAGAGCGATGGTGAGATGCACGAAACAAAAACCACGAACTGAGGGGAGAACCCGGAAATGAAGCAGACTGATAATCTTGAAAATGCGCCAATAATAAGGAAAAGTTAGAGAGCTTTGTTTACCGGCTCCGCATCTTAATCAGATAAAGCTGTTAAAGTTTTGGATTCCGCGTTTTGCGTTCTGCAGTGGACCACCCGCGGGATGTGCATTTCTCTGCCCTCGTTATAGCCTGTTATAATCCTTCCTTTAAGGTTTTTCCTGTGGTCGCAGTGATGTCTCATTGGTTACAGCACTCGCCTACTGAGCACGAATACCCGAGTTCGACCCCTGCCGCGGCTCGCGCATTTCGATGGCACCGAAACGCGACATGCGCTTGTCTGCTGTTGAATGTCTCTGCACTCAAGGATCCCCAGTTGGTCGAAATTATTTCGGAGCTAGCCCGCCAATCCGTAATAATACTCTCTTTCTTCTTTCAATTCCCTTTCATCCCTTCTCTCACGGCGCGGTTGAGTTGTCCGCCGAGAAGTGTGACAATTTCGCTCCTTTGATTTTCGAAAATAAACTATTCGGATGGCAACCACATTCGGGTTGCGCATTCCTCCGTATTCCAGCGCATTTCTAATTACTGGGCGCCCGTCGCCTCCCACCCTCTCTCTCTGTCCCCTCGTACTTATCCTCTATCGAGAGGGATATTTCGCTCTCTCCACTTGGCTACCTGCAGCCAAGGCACGCTGCAGCCACCTGCCACGATTCGCAGGTGCAATTTATTTTTTCAATGTAATGTATTAACTTTTGTTATAATAAATCCAATAATTCATTAGAATGCTCGTAGCTGAGGCTATATACTTTATGGTAGTATACAGGGCTAAGCGTCTAAACCAAAGCAATAGCACCATTCTCTGTAAAAAAATTATAAACACAGGCTTTATGTTATGGTCTGCCATTTATGACTCTCTGCGCTGCGTGCCAAACCATTGCATTCCAAGTATGGAAATGTAAAGTGTGGAGTTTTGTTTTTATTTTTTCTCAATTTGAACCTTAACGTGTAGTCATCGCAAAACTTTCTCTATTTAGTGGCGTTTGGTTGCGTAGCATTCTGAGTAAAAGGAATTACTTTTCTCACATCATGGCCTTCCTTTTTTTGGGGGCGCACTTAGTGATAAATTGGTTCCAGAAATACACATTCTTGCCCTAATGCTTCTATTTAGTAAGAGTCATTGAGGATTACGGAGCCCTCGCTCCTTGAACTGTGCCTAGAACGAAACGAGGTGCATCTCATTTCTTATAGATAGGTGCATTCTTAGTGAACGTGCCTTTGATTTCTTTTTATTTCCTTCTTTCTCCTCGCTCCTGTCTTTTCGTTACTGTTAAGATTGCGGTGCCAAACCCTGCGTGCATCTTTGAAAAGGGAAATATTTTTTGGGGGGTGGCGGCGCAATGCGCAGATATGACAGCCTTATGTAGAGCAGCATGAAATATTAAATCAATTATAGAGTACCCGCTTAAAACGAGCCTGGAATAGAGATTACTAGCCAGGCAAATCTTTTCAAGTTCACAGTTTTGCGTCATTGATGTACGGTAGCCAGACATTCCGCGCCCTATGGAAAACGTCCATGAAAAGACGTCTTAGGCTCTCGAAGACTTACAAGCAGCGCGTGAATGTTATACCGACGATGCACCTAGCTCTCCCCAACGATGCACGTAGCTTTTACCACACTCTAACTGTCAAGCTCTTGTAGGTTGAACATTGAAAAGGCTGCCGCAAGCAGGACACAAGACAATGAAACTGCCAGTGAGGTGATCAGGACCACAGCAGAAAAAAACGGGGCATGATATGTTCTAGTATTTATCTCGATGCGGGAAGGATGCTGAGGTTTCGTCATATTAAGGCAAAAGAGACCTACAAGCAACCTAGATTGTAGAGATGTAATGAATGCAAAAAAATCACTGCCGTCGTCTAGGTAGGGATAGTCACATGATGGTAGCAGTCTAAAACATGTCGCTGCCATATGTCTTCTTGCTAATATCAAGTGTTCTAACGCAGAAAACTTAAGTGAATATTTCTACTCGAAAAGAAATTGCAAAATTGATGACTTCCTCCTCTAGCATTCAAAAGAGATACCCTATTAATACCCGTGCCATCAAGACAGCAATCAAGACAGCACGCGCTGCCCTGCCGTGACTACATTAGAGGTTCTTAGGTGCTGTATAGATTTTTGCAGATTTATGCGCACCCGTTTCCGCGAAACCGAGTGTCACTTGCCTTCATTTTGTGAGAACCGTATAGCAAAAGTAACCCGAATCATATATTGAAGATGCATTTCTACACGGCCACACAAAATAAGCGATCTGCTTCCTGAAAGAAGTAGGCTTCTGATCACTCGTACGAGGAAATCAAAAAACTCATCTTAGTTCAGCGGGGCTTTGTACAAATAGTGGTAATAAAAATAATAAATTCATTTTCTCTGCCTCCACGTATAAGTTAGTAGTCTGCACTCCTCAAGCACATACAGTACTACCTAAGATAAAAGAGCAGCGCTGAATTGCACACAGGAAGAAATAAGGTAAAAAAACAATAAAACATAGTGTTACATCGACGTCAGAATTTGAGCCGCACCGTATAAACCAATGTAGACATGCAGTAAATATGCTTCAGTAGTCGGTGTCAAGGAGGAGAGTGAAAAAGCCTTCATACCTCTTTTTAACCTTGAATATGCGTCACTGCAACCCAAAAAATTTTCCGCAATTTGAAGTCGCGAACCACTTTCTAGCAAACACTTCATCGCACTTTTTTGCCTTCAAATAGGTCGCCGAAGAAAAGAAAGATTGGGCAGCTATGTCTAGCCGTCTGCACTGCGAAAAAAGGAGCTTTTTTACCGCTTTTTTTCCTTCAATAACCCTCGCTGAAAACAGAAGGTTGGACAAAGGAGTATCGGAAACTCCTTTCTGGCAAAGACATCAATTCTATTTTTTGCCTTCAAAGCAGTCTCTGAAGCCATAAAAAATTCGATAATTCAGTCTGTACGTCTTCTTTGCCACGAAGCCTTCATGCCAATTTTATGCCTCGAATAACCATCACTGAAACCCGGAGAAGTTCTGACTAGTTAGACTCTCCATTTCATATTTCACGCAGCAACTGTACAACAGGAACCATGAAAAGGAGCTTAACGTGAATGCCGCACGAATCGTTTGAAGCGAGTTGATTCGGAATTGACGTGAAGCTTTCGGCGTTCGACTCCATGGCACCAGGTCACTAGTCTCTAGTCTTCACTCTAAAGACGATTGCGCCAGCTTCATGTTTTGAGAAGGGCTGCGATATTATCTATTTACACAGTACATGAGTAGTTGTTAGCGCAGCGAACGAATATAAACTAAGAGGCGCCTCAAATCGCCGTGACCTGTGCTAAGCTAACTAATACATTACTTAGGTTAGCACTCTAAAACCGGGGATAATTTAGAATCGCTATATCGTGATGCTGCAACAATCATAAAGCATCCTCTAAAATTCCGCAAACGTGTGAAAACTAAGTTTGCAACTCATGGTGCTGTCCTTTGACGGTAGTCTTGAGGGCGAAAATGAGCTTCTTTTTTGCGAAACAATGATCTGGGTGAAAGTCGTCAACACTTGCACAAATCATCCGTGAAGTACACACAATATACGAGGCTGGCGACAGGATTTTAATGGTAGGTACAAATTGCTCGTACCTGAGAACCCGAGCTCATTTTCTCCGCGGTGAATAGGACCCCACCTGTGACGTCAGTCTGCTTACAAAGGGAGCGCTAATAGCGCACCGACTTTACTCCCCCTTGAATGCCCCGGAGTGTGATGCTTAGAGAATGCGACGTCGCCGACGCTTTCCCAGCCAGCCTAATCTCGGCGCCACGTTTATGCACAAACGCAGGGGATCACTCGGGGCGTCTCGGTGTATGAGCGTGCTTAAGCGAACACCTTATGCGTGGCTTAAAAGCGTTACCTTCATCTCTCGTCCCATGCTACTCGTTCCTATCTCTCTTGTCTCGGCATTGTGTAATCGTCCTAGGTACACGATTGCCGCGACAAAGGTTTGGTTACAGCTCCCTCACTTTTGCTCCGCGAACAGGTAGGGAATTTGGTGCAGTGAGCTCGGAGCTTCAGCCGCGATCCCGTGGTTGAGTAAACTGCATGAACAAGTTTTGAGAACATATACGCCACACAAGTTGCAATTCTGGCGGTCTGGACGCAGTCTTTGGCATTTACTGTTGGATGGTGCAGTTTGAGGAGGGACAGCAGAGCGCACCGTGGCGTTCTGGAAGCAAGCTGAGATTTCGAGGAAATTAAGGTTTCTGATGACTGCAAGGTTCAAGATTATATTCAGCCGCCTGTACATGTCTGCTGCATAGAGGTCCAATCTCTGTTCTAGCGTGAAATAGTTCAATCCTGCACTTGAAAATTTTTTACAAATATGCTAAAACTATACCAAAAGCAATTACAGCTGAGGTAATCTGCATAAAATAAGCAGTCATTTAAGGTATTTGTGTTACAAGAAGCAGATTTGATATTTATAAACGCGTATTTGTTTAAGAGAAGAATCCAACAATTAGTTGTAATTTACACGCAAGAGGAGAATAAAATTTACTTCTTCAGCGGCAACAACGTCCTTCATTTCTCTTTTTTTATACCCATAGGTGGTACCCTAGTTTTTGTCGCGAAGCTGGCTCCGGTTTTTGCTTATTTCAGAGAAATATAGCATACCATCAACATGTTATTTCAGCATGCACAACTGAAAGCGCTGCCCAGTTGTCTCTAATGACCACCAAATGGCGTGTAAAATGCTTTATAGCGAATGATTTTTGGCTCAAAAAGGAATGAATAAGATGATGACGGCTTGTTGCGAAAACAAAGTTTTCCTTGGCCGTTTTGGAGGTGCAAACTTACGGTTACGGGCAGACATTGTTCACACCCCACCTAATCGTTGTGTGTGCTCGTCTAAAGATCAAAGCAGCAGAAGTAAGCGTTCGTAATCTAAAGCTGACGATTTCCTCTAGCGTAAGAACGATGTTTTCTTAGGTCACACGCAAAAGAAAGTTTCTAATTTGGGGGATGAAGTAAAACTATAAACGAAATCCAATGCACAATGAAAGCAAAAAAAAAAGAAAGAGTTTCTTTCACTTGAAACATCGGGATACTATTATGGATGTTCTGGAAGTTTATAGAAAGGAATCCTTACATGCTGTAACTATTTTTTTTTCTCAGTTTAGCACTGTATCACATTGCGCAAGCATTTCTTGGCTAAGCTGCGAAAGCTTCTTTTGAAGACCCCATACTGCAGGCAAATAATCACCAGAAGTATTTTCTCTAGTCGTGTCAGCTCGGTGATTCACAGCAGGGAATTTATATGCAAAAATTCCCATGCTAGAAATTTTTCGAAGTCCGATACCACCTGCAGTGCCAGGATGCTGATTCAGAAAGACCCTCAGCTCTCAAAGCGGATGGTACAGTTGAGGAAGAAACTACGAGTCCTCTGAAAGCGTGTTCAGTGAAACTGTGGTACGAGCGTGCGTGGGGTATGCTCTGGCTTTCCAACCGTAGCACCATTTTCTTAACTCCCGTTTCATTCCTTCGAGTAGGACCTTAATTACGAGGAAAGCGTTTTCTTGCTTCCGCTTGCATTACAACAGTTTGCGAGAACGCGCGGTATCTCCTACAAGGGTTGTCGGTCGCATAGTTATATATGCCGCCTGCGCGTAGGAAAGGCGATTGAATGCCACATATAAGGAGGACGGCAACTAGGCGGCCTTTCTGCTAATGTCACTTGAATGACGCCACGGTGAAAACTTTATCAACCTTGTCTAAATGCAGGAAGAAGAACAACACTGCAAAAGCCGGGTGACACATCACTTTTCCGCCATACTTTACGACATCTTGGAATTCTGAGCAGGTGTCTGCGTTCAGAACAAGAACAACAAAGTTAGCGTAAACTAAAGAAATTTTAACCGAAATAAATTTGAGAAAACTTCGATCGGTATCAATCGAGACCTCCTACAAAGGTGCACTAAGAACTTCCTGCAACCCCGAAATATTCCGTGCATGGCCAAGTTCAAACATTTGCTGCTATTTTAGGCCCTACGTTGTAATGTAATGCGTCAAGACCCTTTACTGCGGCGTCGGCATCGCTTCAAAAGTGTATTGCCAACCTGGATATTCTTTGTGCTGTTGAAATCTTCGTGACGAAGTCAAAGCAGTCCACTTCCCTCTTGAAAGAGTCGAGAATGGGTATTCTTCAACTATTTAAAACTGCGTTCATAAAGGCCGTGATTAGACTGTCTACCATTGCTCCCTCCCATGGGGTCACGGCACTGAACGCGTAAGATAGTTTCGTGTTGCGTGGTAGGTGTCTCACTAATTTCCTGCGATGTTTGCTCTGCCTCAAAAACGATCTGCTCTCTAGCTAATAATTTTGTGTGATAGATTGGTGGCAACATTTTTAAATGCTGGCTGTTTTCATCCACAGGCGTTTGGACAGACCACGGTTGCTTTTATCGCTAAAAAACACGTGGTTGTTTGCTGGTTTGGTCAAAGCCTCACGGCGTTCAGGGCTAATTGGAAACCATGCATGTGCACCGTTACAATTATTGTTATTATAAATAATTATTAGTTTAAAAAACGTTACGTGGTTTGATTTAAATACTATCAACTCAATAATTGGATACTAGGGGCCAAAGGCCCAGGTAGGTGGCCAAGTTTGAAATGCAGAATACAGCAACCATAAAATGCAATACATAAATAATCAATTAATAAATTACAGAATAAATACATGCTAAATGCAAAAGATGCAACAAATTGATGGTATAGAAGCCAAATGCCTCTAATACGAAACGAAATGTCAATATCTATCAGTTGACTACACCAGACTTTCTGGCGAGTCTAGGAAGTAAGATGCAATTGAGGCCATCTGTTCCAATCAGGTACAGTCGGGCGAAACAAAAAATTTGAAAACCTTTTATCGCAGCAAAATATAGCCCTAGGAATTAGATGATTCAGATGCTTTTGGTGCATTCCTACAGGAGTTGTAAACGAGATAGGGTCTAAAGTAGCTTGGAGATTGTCTAATGACTACGTGTAAAAATGCGCATGCAAAATTTTTGCGTCCGCCCTCTTAGTTTTCGCATCATGTAGATGCGATAATTATGAGACAGAGTCCATTCACTGCGAGAGTGCGTCCATGAAACGAACTGCCCTGAATGAACAATTGTTTAAATCATTTATATCGATCTTCCTACACGGGTCCTACATCGCGAATGCGTGCACGAGTTCTTACCTAATTAAGAATGTTTCAACTGAACATGCTCGAGAGCTTCGCTAATCTTTTGGCACAGTAAACAAAGCCTGGTAAGTGTGCCAGAGCAAATGTCATTGATATGCAAGTTTAACTTTATCTTGTTCGTCAGCTTCACTAGCAGATTGCTTAAATCATAAACTTTCGTTACGGCCGGAGCGTTTATGAAATAATACAAGCGGATATCTTGTTTGTAACGCGATGTAGGACTAATTTTTAAAGGTTTGTTTTCATGCCCAACTCTGTACTCCAGATAATAATTTGATGAGATGTTGTGTTCTAATTGAAAGCTGGTCAGTCACTCTCTACCTGGTTAAAATCAATGGTCGTCTGCAAAGAAGCGGATTTTAAAAGTTTAGATGAAAACGCCGAAAATACCGCAACAAAAATAACGAAAAGCAACGGACCAAGCTCACTGCCCTCGGGCACACAGGCGGTAACCAGTAGATCATTTGAGGAATTCGAGTTAATCACTCAATTTTGAAAAAAAGTCCGTCATGTAATCACATACCCAAACAATTGGAGGACTAAGAAACTAGTAGCAACCCATCGATTAATTTTTTATGAAATACTACCGAGTTGTTCACTAATTCAAACAATATCCAGTCAGAAATGCCACCATATTCGGGAATGCAACGATGGTGAGTACCTGTCATTAAAAAGATTACGATTTATATCCCTTTCCCCAAGGCATGCTTGAATGTGGATAGTTCTGTATTTTTTAAAATATCCTCAATGCAATTGATCACAAATTGCGCCACGAACTAGCAGCAAGACTATACAATAGAAATTGGTTGTTATTTAACCAGATTAAAGCGTCTAATCATCGTATATACTGCTTCAACGCTTTGTTCGAGATGATATTGATGACTTAACGATGAAAGCGAGTAATCTAGCTTTATGTTCCGCACAACGGCTGAGGAGTGCATTCAGGATGCCTTCAAGCTGAACCAAAGATTTAACTTTTATTTTCGGAATAACGTCTAGCACGCCAAGGTAAGAGATCTGAAGACGGGGCAAGTGTTGCAGAAAAAAGACGCAGTTGAAATGAGTATTTAAATGCTGTGCAGTTTGCTTCCGTTCAGTGTTCACAGCACCATTGTACGATACCCGTTCGACTGATTACTTTCGCTCGCTTATACAGTTGCAAAACTTTTGGAGGCCGTTTGGAATGAAAATAGAGATTATTTAATAAACTGAATAATTTTATTTCATTGTTTGGCATGCAATAAAGTCGTACGAGCTTTTCTGCGCAGGCTGGAAGCTGATCCCTTCTTTATATTCGGTTGTTGAGCTTTTCGATACGGGTGCACTAATTCTCTCTTCATACATTGCATGTACAGGTTTTGTCAAAATTGTGCAGCTCAAGGGGACTGCTTCTGAACCATGCTGTGCGGCTCGTCTTGCACACTCAAGGTCCGTAATCTCACGAAGGCGGGATGGACTTCTTCAAAACTACCAAGCTTAGGACTTTCGAATGTGCTAAAGAGCCCCGCTACACGGCCTGGAAGCCAGCACTTTGGGCTGTATATTTTTAACAAAGACTACACATGGCAAAAGTGGAAACGTGGCTGGCTATTTATGGCGCATCTGTTTCCATCGTAAGATCTACCGTTACAGTGGGTAGCAAAGCCCACAAAGACGACACAGCGCTGACCTCACTGTCGTTCCTGCCCGATATATGATGCCCCCTAGTGGCGGTACGACAATAAAATTACTTAACCGCACCCGATCTTCGATCCTGCGTCGAGACCTCCACAGAAGTGTGCTACAAAAAAGGGGATTGCATACCTGAGCCCTGCCTCTTTAGTCCTTGATCCACGCTCGTTTTCCTGGCGAATGCGACCAAATTTTCTTTCTTTTAATCTCATCCAGACAGATGAGACAAGAGCATTGCGGTTTCTCAGTTTTTCTTTATCCTATTTTTACCAAACTCTCGCTGCTTTAGTATGTATCCATATTGCCACCTTCCAGCGGATGATGGACACTGTGCTCACAGGTCTTAAGTGGCAGACAAGCCTTGTTTACCTCGACGACGTGATAATTTTTTCACCGACGTTCACAGAACACCTGCGCCGCCTGAGAACTGTTCTCGAAGCTGTCCGGTCTGCCAACCTTTCTCTCAAGCCTCAAAAGTGCCACTTCGGGTTCACCGAATTGAAGTTTCTTGGGCACATCGTGAGTGCTGATGGCATCCGAGCTGACTCTGAGAAACTTGCTGCCGTTGCTGCCTTTCCCGTCCCCGCCCACAAAATAGCAGTCCGACGGTTTTTGGGGCTGTGCTCCTATTATCGTCGCTTTATCAAACACTTTGCACAGATGGCCAGCCCTCTGACTCTCCTAACTCGAGATGACGCATCATTTTCCTGGGGCGCCGAGCAGCAGATGGCTTTCGACGAGTTACGACGCCGGCTCCAGTCACCCCCGATCCTGGCACATTTCCACGATGATGCCGACACAGAGTTACACACGGATACGAGCAACGTCGTCCTTGGTGCCGTTCTAGTTCAGCACCAAGACGGGGTCGAGAAAGTAATTGCCTACGCCAGCCGTGCACTTTCCCGTGCTGAGTGTAACTATTCCACCACTGAAAAAGAATGTTTGGCGGTAGTATGGGCCGCTGCCAAGTTCCGCCCGTACCTTTATGGCCGACCGTTTCGTGTCATCACTGACCATCACTCCTTGTGTTGGCTGAAAAACTTAAAGGATCCTTGTGGCCGCTTAGCACGTTGGGCATTGCGCCTGCAGGAGTTCGATTTCGATGTTATTTATAAGTCTGGCCGGAAGCACACCGATGCTGATAGTCTGTCCCGCGCGCCCGTCGGCCCTCCTTTGTCAGATGCCACCGACGACGATAGTTTTTTCGGAGCAGTCACTACGTCCGATCTCGCCTCCAAACAGCGTGCCGACGACGAGCTGCGACTGATTATTGATCATCTTGAAGGTGGGCATCCTGCAATACCCCGGTATCTTGCTCGGGGGTTGTCGTCGTATTGCCTCCGCAATGGGGTGCTTTATTAGAAGAACTCTACGTCGAGTGCGAAAACATACCTGCTAGTCATACCGGCTGATCTAAGGCACGAAATCCTCCTGGCCTGCCATGACGAACCAACTTCAGGGCATCTTGGCTTTACACGCACCCTAAACCGAGTCCGGCAGAACTATTACTGGCCACATCTTTCTCCGAGCGTTAGACGTTACGTACAGACTTGTCGACAATGCCAGCGGCGAAAAAAACTCACGCTCAAGCCATCCGGTATGTTGCAATCTATTGAACCACCCCTCACACCCTTCGAGCAAGTGGGCATGGACCTTTTAGGCCCATTTCCTTTATCCTCGAACGAACACAAGTGGATCGTAGTCGCCACAGACTACTCAACACGCTACGCCGAAACGAAGGCCCTTGCCCGAGGTACTGCCGGCGAAGTTGCTCGATTGTTTATGAACGACATTGTGCTCAGACACGGTGCACCGTCGACCATCATTACTGAACGAGGAAAGGCGTTTACAGCTCGGCTACTGCGGGACACCTTAACTCTCAGCTATACCGAGCATCGCACAACAACAGCGTATCACACTCAGACAAATGGATTAACGGAACGACTAAACAAAACTTTGGCGGACATGATCTCAATGTACATCGACGTCGAACATAAAATGTGGGACGAGATCCTGCCGTATGTCACCTTCGCCTACAATACGGCGCCGCAGGAAACCACGAAGTTTACGCCGTTCCGTCTCGTATATGGCAGAGAGGCCCGCACGATGTTGGACGCGATGCTCCCGTGCGGGGAAGAAGCGGTCGAACCCGATGCCGCCCATTTCGCAGAACAGGCCGAGCAAGCCCGTCAGCTGGCCCGCCTGCACATCAAGGAGCAGCATGCCACCGACGCTCGCCACTATAACCTCCGGCACAGGGAAGTCCACTACGAACCAGGGGACCAAGTGTGGGTGTGGACCCCCGTGCGCCACAAAGGCTTGAGCGAGAAAGTACTCCACCGCTATTTCGGACCCTATAAAGTCCTACGCCGCTTAAACAACGTTAATTACGAAGTCATTCCAGATGGAACTGTGACCGTCAGTGTTCGACGCCAGCGGCCTGAAATTGTGCATGTGGTGCGCTTAAAGCCATACTTTTCGCGCTACTGAGCGCTTCCTGCAAGTGAAACCTTGCGTTATTGTACAGTTCACCTCATTTTTTTTTCTTCCTCTCACCTTGTCATCGGGACGATGTTTTCTTTCACGGGGGGGGAATAATGCCACGTGCCTAGCGCCGCGCGACAGCCTTGTTTGGTGCCGACGACGACGAAGCGGTTGTTGTGGGCACGAGCGGCGCGCTGGTGCAGGTCTCTGTGACTCTGTGATCGGAACGGCAAGCCGACCTGATTCTCTGGTCCTCGGCAACGTGTACCTTCCCTGTGACTTAAGTCGTGACAATATAATCTCTACCCGGTTATTAATTGCTATCTCCGCTTCATTTGCGCGGAGCATGCGTTCGTCAGCAATCTACACAACTTTTAAGGTCGTTGCTTTAAAGAAATTCGATGACTTTACCTTGACCTGCAGCGAACCACGCTCTCCAAATAGCAACTTAGGTTTTCGGCTGCAGAGAGGTGCCACAAAGACCCAAGTTTTCAGTATAATGAAGGATTTATCTGAGTTCTATACGTGGCCATAAAACTGTGAAATATATAAGCTTACCCAGAAACACACATTGTGCTTTTATGCAAGGTGTTTGCTGCAATGAAAGTATTTCTTTGCTAGCTTCTGTCTATATGCACGCGTGCTTGCCATTAGAATACAGTACCCATTATCGGCCGACCGAATATCTGTTATATAGGAGCTGGGCAATGAAAACAAAAACGTAAGGGATAAAAAAAGAGGCTAGGAAGAGAAAGTAGAAAAGAGGTGCCGCAGGCTTGTTTTTCATTTGCGCTTTCTCCTGTTTGCTCTTCGGGCTGAGGTTTTGTGCAAGAAACTATAGCGTCCTCTCAGCATTGGTGAACGAAGCTTGCTTTAGCACAGTTCTCGTCGAAACACATTTCTAGCTGAATCAAACCCAAGAATAAACTTCCTTTTTGCGGCTTTGATTTTTTCAGGAACCTGCTGTTTGTTGACTTCGTCTTTGCTTCTACATGTTACTTTGCGTCTAATTACATTATTTTCGTCTCTGAATGATAAGAACATGAAAAACACCATGCACATACCGATTTTTCGAGGGCTGAAATCCCGGCAGAATCTCTAAATCTTATTAGCTTGTGATGTAGGCTATTCCTTCTCTCCATCTAGTTACTGGGTGCTTCCCCATGAAAGGTTTTTTTTTTCTTGAGTGATTTTGAGAACGTTTTCCTTTGGTCAGTTCAGGAGCCAACTTAAGAAGCATTTCATGAATCCAAAGCACAATTTCTTGCTCGCGTGTGAATAAAGTTTTAACATTCACTGTGCGCTAGAAAAAGGAGTTGAAAAAATATATCGATCTTTCCGAAATCTATCCCAAGCACTCCAAGCGCTCAAGGGATACAGGCTATTTCGTCTTCCTTGACGCAAGAACTTTTGACGAAAGCACAACTCTGCGTTATGTGGATAAAGTGACGAAAAGTTCGCTTCCAGGTTTTCTTCGGAAAAGTTTTCGATACTAGATAGAGGCTCGTCAGCACTGAAAACAGGTATTTCAGAAAATATTGACTATATGCAGTGATTCCCAGCCATTCAGAAATTTTAATCAATTTATGGGTTACACGTATAATAAACAAAGGCATGTTAGATAGTTCAAAGACACAGAGACTTTTCACTTAGATGCGCCCCAGCGTTTTCCTTAGACTGTTTTACCATCTCAAAATACAATCTAAAATCGGCTCATTATCCCGCATACGACATTACTTAGCGCTAATATGAAAAAAAACTTTTTCTTCTAAAAACTAGAAACCCTGTGATGTCTTCATCGCGCAGTTTTCAGTTTATTTTATTCCGACGTTGCACTCATACCTTCTAATTACTGCCTAGAAGGTGAACCCAACGCTTTTCTTTCGCCTCGCCAAGCCATTAAATTGTTAAAATATTTTCCCAAAAGCTTGGCTTTATGCATGTCTCGATCCGGAAAATATTGCTGCAGGGGCCTAATCTCACCAAAAACAGTTTACTGCTCTAAGCTTTCTTCGTTTATCTGCTAACAAAGAGACTTGAACTCGCAGTGAGACGACTTCGCTGAGAAAAGTTACGAGAAAATAATGTGTGAGTGGTGCAAGCTGCAAGCTGGTACATGCCGCTGCGTGTGCAACAATCCTCACTAGTTTAAGTTAGAGAAAAGCTGGTTGGGGTACCAGCTGGTTATCGGGTGTAGAGAAAATATTTCCAATTGTTTTCAGATGTTATGTCCTAAAGATTTTTCTGACGAGGCTCATGTAAGTATTGCACCTTTTACTTTCCTTTTCGCGTGTCTCCAGAACATTATCATGCCTTGTCGTCAAGCCCAACCTGACCTCGTTCTTGTTTCAGTTACCGTGTTGAATTCGGTAACGCGACATACTGGCAAGCGAATGTGACCTTTCCCGTGTCCGTTGGGTATTTTTTTTGTCGCTGCATGCAATCTGGCCGCGTGCTTTTTTTTCAGTTACAGTGTTGAATTCAGACAATGCGACTTAATGGCGAGCGAACGTAGTCACACTTAGGCAATACTACGGTGCCCAGCATGGTGTTCCCTACCTTTTACGACTGATATTAAATGTTCTGCGTCAAGGTTCGTCAAAATAGAGGCGCCGTTCTAGGTTCAATTACTCCTTAGTGCCGTGTCAGTTTCACCCCCGGGATACATCTGTTTTTTGGGTGCTTGTTCATTAAACCTGCGCTGTTCAGCTGGTGTCATTACTAGCTGCCTTTTCTCTTGCCTTCCGTACAAGGAGAAATATGATAAAGTTTGGGGAGCGTGTGTCCGTTCACCTTCACTCTAACGCAGGACAACCTTGTCTGTACCTTGTGGCTGCATCCAGTATCCAGTTTTTTTGCCCCCCCCCCCCCCTCCCCCAGCTAGCCCTCTCACAAGGTTTTTTCCTTTCATGATTTGATCAGCGAAATTCTTCACATATTATGTTCCGCTGTCGGCCAGCCTAGCACCCTTGCAGATGCCGATGTGTGCATCACGTCGGCGGTCCTTGCCCTGACAGTGCTTGTTGCTGTTTGGGTCATATCACGGCTGTGTCGACTTATCTACACACGTATGGAGCGTGTCACCGTTGCCTCGCTGGTTGGCATCGTGAATTCAAGGCAGCTCCGACGGCGCCCACTTTTTTCTGCACAAAGTCGCCCACATGGCACAGGCTATCGTCGTCGATGTGCGCTGTTTTGCGTATATTACGCGCACAAAGTGAAATATCATGTTTGCACAATGTCCAATCGCGCGGTGGAGAAGCGCGCAGCAAGACATCGAGATGAAAACGGTAAAACGGATCACGTTATGAAATCATCAAATGCAATTTAAGCTAGCCAGGATTCCAATCTTTACAGAAGCGATCTTAAGACTGTTATCCCAATTAAATTTTTAGTTTTGTGTATCGAAAGCTACATTTGTTATCAGAAATCACGGTCAGCGGAAACGATCCCTTTTTATTCACCGCATCATTTTTCATTATTAGGCATTGGCTTGGTAAGTAGAATTGCGTTTTGAACCTAAAGCCGTGATAAACCTTAAGAGAAGTAACGCCATATGAGCACATGAGACTACTAACATTAAAATTCTTCTCTCGTTGAAGTCTTTCTGAGTAAAAATCGTTCTTTAGTACGGCTTGCAATCTTGGCACTGGTTCGAAGGGAAATATTCTTTATTAAGATGTCGTACAACTTAACTTATAAAGTGCTATGAGAGATTTTCTTCATTCCTGCTGGACAATTACACAATTTTCCCTGGAGACTCTGTGACAGTCAAATAATTTCGAGCTTGCTTAAATTAAAACACCTCAAAGGCTTCACACTGAGGGCGAGGAAATGTCGCAGTAATGCACATTCTCTTAAGAAATCCACCAGCTATCTAAAAAAAAAAAAACTCGCACCACAGCCTAAATATAATCTTCTCTGATCCGTTGTTGCAGACCTGGTCGAGTTATTAACTTTTTTCTCGTCATGTTTTCATTGCTAAATCTGATTTCTCAAGAAGTTACTGTTGTCAATGCGCTTTTGTTATCGACCGATTTTTCTGCTGAAATATTAAAAATGTGAAAGCGTGGCCTGCAGTCATGTACGTGCTACAAGCGTTTCTGGCTCGGTGGAGCCCAGTCAGAACAATTTCTTTGAATTGAAATTTCCAAAGCTCCACCGAGAACTTAAAATCGTCTTCCCCCCCCCCCCCTTTTTTTTTTCGTGCAGAATAGGTTATCTTGTGGTGCGAACAAACAGGCGTTGTTTTCATGCAAACTACTCCTAATCTCCTGAGGAACGATAGATAACTCTCCCTCGTGCCAATACTTAGGCCAGGCTTTTCCACTCGACAGTGCCCATAAAGAACCGTCGCCCCAACGAGACCAAAATTGGAGCGCGTAAAGTTATTGGCCTCACAACGAGGGGGCCCGGAACCTAAGTTTCCTGACCTCCCACCAAAAATAGGTTTTTAACGCAGGTGCCGTATCGCTTTGGGTCCATCCCAAACCATTTGTCGAAATTTGTCGCCGTGAACGGAGACCATATTTCTCTCAAAATTGCGCCCCTCGAGGGGCTCTGTCAAAGAAAGACTGCCGTAAACAAGGGAACGAGGCAACGTAAGGCGAGGAACGAAAGCAATTCGTTCCGGTTCTGGTAATAGTAATATAAAACTACCGCAAGAATAAGGTTGAGCTTTTTTAAAGAAAACATGAAGAAAACAGACAGCAAAAACGTGGAGGAATAGCTTCTACACGCTCCTATTTCTGGCGTATAAAATTGAGAAGCTTTCCTACAGTTATGGCCGTTTATTTATCATTTTATTCGTTACACATCGTTGGTTCCATTCTTAACGGAACATACTGGCACGGACATAAGTAAACGGAGCACGCCAATTCGTTCAAAGTGCAAACACGTCTTTCTAATAGGAAGTGAAGAAACATTGTTAGTCCACGAGAAAGCGCACTGGCGTCCCCTACCACTATTCACATAGAATTGCTGGAAATTTCAGTTCAGTTCAGTTCAGTTTATTCAGTTCAGTTTATTTATTTCTTGCTACATAGAGCAGAGGGCCCCGGGAAAAAAAGCCGTAGCTTGACAAGCTCCCGAGGCCCACAACATCCAGCAACAGTGCCGCCATTAGTCACGTGCAATCAAGAAAGGCATACATCAACTTAAGGCATGATTCACAGTCTGTGCATGAGCAGCGGAAACACAAAGTCAACGCGCAATATAACATAAAGAACAAGTAATATATAAATTCAAAGCATGCACTGAAAGCATAATTTGAACATTCTATATGCGCAGAGATTATAGAACTTAATTTCACAGCAGTTAACACATTGACAACGCATAAAAAAGAACAACTTTCAACATACATGAATGAAGACAGCATAATAATGGCGTGCTGACGGTTTACGATAAGCATTCAACGAGCCTGCATATTTCTACCGTATACGTAAGAAGCACAAACCATAAGAAAAGAGAATTATTTAGTGAAAGAACGCCCGAAGGTCAGCATTGCTGCATTTATTAATGTCAATGCCTGCACCAAAGAGACGATTGAGTAGTGCGGGAAGATAATTTCTAAGCATCTGTAGCCGGTAGTTGTTCGTGGCGTGTTAAAGGTGTAGTGTCGCAGACGGCGTAGCGGGTATGTAGGCACAAGGAGCTCAAGGTTAGCATTTGAGATATTGTTGAAATTTTGTCCCGTGTTTCCTGTTTGTAGCGCAAGGACAGACGTATATCATAGAGACTAAATATTCTCGGCACGTTACTATTGTGAAAAAGGGCTTCGGACGGATAATCGTAACGTTGGTTAAAAATAATTCTTAAGGCCTTCTTTTGTAGGAGATAAATATTTTGAAGAGTGGTCTTTGTAGCATCTCCCCACATTAGGTTGCAGTAATGCAAATGTGACATGAAGAGGGTTTTAAACAGAAGCAGTTTAATTGAGGTAGAGAAAAAATGGCGATAACGTGATAGTACGCCAACTACACCAGCAACCTTAAGGCATATATGATCAATATGTGTATCCCAGAGCAGTTTTTCCGTAAACCAGATTCCTAATGTTTTAAAGGTGTTAACAATTTCTATACTACTCGAGGCACATCAGAGTTGTCTGGAGAAACTTAATATTTTTCCTTTCGGACGAAAGAACATTGCCTTCGTTTTCAAAACATTTATCTGTAGAGCATCACAGTTTACCCAGTGGAGAAGCGCTGAAAGCGTCCTTTTTGCAAGGAAAATGACATCATCGGGGTTGTAACCACTGAAGAATATGCTTGTGTCGTCCGCCTATATTATAAATTATGCATTCGTATTAATAGTGGTAATATCATTGATGTATAAACAGAAGTGGACCCAAGATACTCCCTTGCGGGACGCCAGTTTTGATTTGAGTCATGCGCGAGGAGCTTTCATTCGGCAATGCCCGAAAACTGTTGGAAGCCAAAGCGTGCTCCGTTTACTTTTATCCGCGCCCGTACATCGATGTGAGATCTCTAATTCCTCGGTCCAGTTATGGGTTACGCAAGAACAAACTTGATGTTGCTTAACCTAACGCCTAACCTTGAGCGTGTTCACCACCGGCTGCCTCCTCTATAGCAGCGGACGTAGAACGTCCTTCGTTGCCACCAGTGTGTCGCGAAACGTCATCGCACAGTGAGGGTGGAAGACGTGCGTGAAACATCTTAAAATACCCATGCCACCCAGACTGCCAGAACCGAAGCGTTTGCTGGCTATTGAGCGGAGAAGAGAAAGAAAATGAAAGACTACTTATGACATACAAAACAAACCTTTCTTTCATCGTTAATGGCTATTTTCGACGCATTAGCGCTGGTTGTACGGAACTTATTCGGTGTTCTCTTAGTAGCCAACTTCTCCCGCCACTTGGAAGAAAGCTCACGTCGTACCAGTACCTCTCTTTCAGGCCAGAGAGCGCACTGCTCCTGACACCTATAGGCCTATCTCTATTCTGTCTTCCTTTGCTAAGGTGTTCGAGATAGTCATTTACTCACAACTGTCATTTGCGTCCGAAACCACCTACGTGACAATCAGGATGGCTTTTGAACAGGCCTTTCAGATGTCGCAAACACTGTCAGTTTTAGTAGTGCTGCTCCTGCAGTCTCCTGCCGTGGGCAGGTAGACGTAAAAGCAAACATACATATGAAGCATAGCTTAGGAATTTGCTAGCATAGCGTGAGGGTGTCAGCTTCTAAGGTGTGTTCCAAGAAGAGTGGAGAGAGCATATAATCAAAATGTGTACTTAGAATCAAATTTTGAAGGTGAAAAAGTACACTCTGCCATTCCTGCACCTCTAGAAAAATTAGGCAGGAAGCGTTGGTGTGAGTTATTCATCGTATTAACCACTCACCTACCCGTGCCAATCATCTGAATAACTGTCTGAGTCCTAAGTGGATCTCTCGCGCGTAATAACTTTTTTCGAACCTTGTTAATAGCGTGAGGAACTTGAGAACGAGTGTTTGCTGATTAATTTTGCCAGGTTCGTTCCTCAACCACTGAAGGACTCGGTGCGTAATCACCTGCTTCGCAAAGTACGCAGGCGTTACCAATATTGCCGCTACAATTTCTGAACCGCTCGTTCTTGTGAAGAATTGCCCTTTAATGAAGGAGTACATGCACCTGAGCCTAAACGCCAAGAGTAGGCACACTTTCTCTGTGCTGAGGTACGCTCCACACTTCACTTTATTATATTAAAGCCCCGATTTGGGGGTCCGTCTGCGGATCTTTTCGTGCGCCTTCTTGGGTGCGCTGACTACCATAAACACCAAACGATGGTGAAGAGGGCGACAACGCCAACTAAGACCAAGACCTCTTCAGACATCACTGTCTTTAGCGGATTGAGTTCAACAAAATATCCGCATTTACATACATCGCTGGGTGCTCTTCCAGCCAGTGGCGACTGACTACAAACTACACTCTAGGCAGTTCGTAAAGGTGCTGAGGGGAGATTATGAGATGTCCGCAAATTGTCGCAGGGGCACACCAAGCTTGAACACTGTGGGAAGGCTCTAGAAGCTGCCCACTGAACACGTTGAGCAAGCAAGCCACGGGTAGAGCAGTGTATAGTTGGGGTGAGGTTGTAAAAGCTCTGCAGAGCCTTGATCCTCCAGGTCATAATCGGGGGCATTGTGTCACTTTTCATCCTCTTGTACACGTCGGTCTCAACGAAGTCCGTAGCTTGGCCGTCGTTGTTCTCGCGGTGAGGGACAACGGTCGAGTTTCCCTTGCCTGCGGGTAAAATGGCGATATTGTTATTCCCATATTGCATTCTTTTTTCCTTGCTGGGCAGATGTCTGCGAAATGTTCAGGTCACAATTTGTCTAATTGTAATGCTTGAACGAAAGCTGCCCCGTGGCATGGCAGATAGATGTGACTCATACCGCAGAAAAATTTGCTATAAAATTGTGCCTTAAATATAATTGGTGCCCCAATCATTTTAACATTAGTTAGGACTCAGCAGTTATCCCTGTATTTCAAGGCATTCGTGGTTTTGGTACAATCCTCACCATCACATGCAACGAGGCGCTATTCAATAGCCGCTGGCCCTTCTGCAAGGTGTTATTAGTCTTGCGAACAATAACTAAGCGACAAAAGATCTCACTATCTCTGTGCCAATGTCGAGTTACACATATATCCTAGTTCTGTCTCATATCAACAAATTTCAAAATTACATTTCCAACTTTGTACTCGCTAAATAAGTACCTTAATATAGTCAAGTAATATTGTAAAAAAAAAGTTTTATAACCATCAGACTCCCACCATATTACTTACTGCAGTGTTTAGTTCGCGCCTGTTATTGTAAACAAAATCTATGAGCCAAATACCGTCCCTATCCAGAAATCTGCATATCAGCTGTGCACTGAGGGCACTGCAAAACGCGCAATCACTTGTTTATCCAGTCCATCATTTTGCTGGCTTGTTGTTGTTTATTTTGCGGCCAATTTGTATATAGTTCGCGTGCATACTTGCCAATCACAAGTGCTCTATAAATTCGCACTACAAAAATGCAGCAAAAAAAAAAGAGCTAGAAAAAGTTCACCTTTTTGGCCATGCAATATAGGGGCGTCATGCTGATACACGTATGAACCTCTGTCCTCGGCTGCTGGGCTCGAAAGACATCTGCATAACGACACCTGGATGCATCAGACATGTTTGACGAAAATACTTTCAGCATGCTGGGCTGAATGCAGCTTGTCATCGCTTTCCTTCCGATCAGAACGCAGCCAGGATTGAATCAGGAAGCAAAGCGACGAAATAAAGGGCAGAAGGAGGATGTCGGCTTCTCCTCTCATGAAACGCATAAAACAACGCCATACAAAAAGGCCGCAATTGTATTGCAAATACAAGTACTGAAGGGCCGTACAAGCCTCCGGGCCGCAAGGCTCAACATAAATTTTAGTCTACAGCAGTAGGAACAGAGACCGAAATGAGGCGTCGAACTTTTCATGCCTCTTTGCTTTAAAAGGGCTTGCACGTGTTTAAGCGTTCTCAACGCTGAAATGAAGAATAAGACGAACTGATCGGTTCTGAATAGAGGCTCTCATCATAATCAGAGGCGGGGGAGAGGGGGTGAGAAATGCTCATGCTGCTTGTTTCTGGTGTTTCGCAGAAGACCAAGAGAAGGAATGGAGTGGATGTCCATTTCTAGAGGCATGCAAAACGCCCACTATCTACTGTACGGACAGGTTCCTTTTGATATTTTTCTTAATATTTTCAGACTTCGTTTCCTCATTCGCTGTTTGTGATCAAATAACAGAATGATGCGCCGCCGGGCTTTGCGCAGTCACTTAATGCCTTTGCCTGCCAAAACGTCGGTCGGCAAGATTGCGTCGTAAATCATCACATTAGTTCCTTCTTACGTGCCATCTTTACGTAACTGTTGTGTATGCTCTTTATTATGAATATTGGCTCAGTCTAACGGGAGCTGTTAGGATCAATTTTTACTAAATTTTGCACCAGAAGTCAAAATGTTTGCATTGGTCATTCTTGCATTCTATTTTTGGTCAGTACGTGCCAGCTACTTAGCTGATATTTTCTTGCGCCCCGTCATACTGCGTTTGTCGGCAGAAATGTTTGCGGAACGCGAATAAATAAGATATCTATACGTAGGCTAAAATTGTAGAAAAACGAAATGTTTGGAATGGCCATACATTTAGAAAAGCGCAGTTTTTTTCAGAGTGCTCGCTTTGGTCGCTGCGATGTTTTCCACTTCCTGTACGTTGTTTGATTTGCTTAAACTTTCTGCCAATTACCCACACGCAAAAAGAAATCTTCCAGGTATATCATGTTTGTGCCTCCTCAAAAATTTATTTAGAAGTGTTAAAATATTTTATATATCTTTTTTTACTGGCCCGCTGAACTCACCCCAGAAGGGGCAACGCAAATATATTTGTTTGCTCTGTAAAATCCATGCTATTTTCCCTTCGATGTCAAGAAAAATAAGTGCGCCTAGTTTGCGCGCAGTTATTTTTTTCATTTTTGTGTAGTCTAAAGTATTATAAAGTAAAAAAAAAAGTCAGATGAACCTAGGGAGAAAACTGGACACTTGTTTTTCAAGTCTGAGCCAGGAATCGCTTCTTTTTACCTCAGAAATGTTTGCAGGAGTGTAAAAAATAAACTGTGAGTAAGCACAAAGTTTAATCGATATAAATGCATATCGTGTCTCAGTAATCTTTGCTGACAGTGGGGTAATGAATTTTTCACTCCTCCAAACCTCCAGAGCGAGATCCTACTCTTTGTTTTGCAGGGTGAGGATGTTTCTGTGTCCTTTTTAAATAACACCCAACAAATTACTCGTACCAAGTAACAATAGCAAACGTTTAAGTTTCTAAAAGACGTCTTCTCTGAGGAAAAGGAAGGCCTGAAGCCTTGCCTACTGATAAAAGCTGCATGATGCGTTGACCTGTTGTGGTGTGTGATACAAATGTCTTATAATTATCATTTAAATTGAATGGCATTTGCGCGAAGTAGCAGATATGAGGTTATTGCATCATACAACTTTTTTCAGTAGGGTTGTGCTTCTGCTAAGTTTCGTTTTATTCTTGCTTTTGCATAATTTGCTGCTATGCACTAGTACAACTTGAGACGCCATTATTTTCCTTTTTTTGAGTTTAGGCATTGCAGACTTTGAACTATTCTTCTTATCTGCGCTTCTCTTTTTCTCCGAATAAATGGAAAGACAGATGAGGTCGTTGATACAAACAAAGCATGTTTCCTTCTCATTGAATCGGAGAAGCAGCGTAACGAATTTAATCTCAATTTAGAAGAAAAACCGTTTTGAGACAACGATCCCTTCGGCGTTTCCTCCATAACATTCCTCGTTCCCAAGGAGTCGACACGCGAACAAAAGGATGCATGTCTCAACTGTAAAAAAGTCGCTTTAATTTTGCTCCCAGAACAAAAGGACGCGTTTTCGCGTGGTTCTTTCATAACGCTCATACCTGGATGTTAGGGGAACGTTTTCTTCATACAAGAGAGCAGAGGTCCGGCACGTGGAATCGAATTCTCTATGAAGGTAGACTTAGCCTTAATGCTGGATTTTGCCACATGTTTTCCGCCTTTCAAATTGGAGCGCCTAATCTATCAAGCATCCCTATTGAATGTTGTGGACATCGCTTGCTTGCAAGCCATCGTAAGTTGTTGGTGTTGCTGCACCCGCAAGGGGCAACTATACACCAACACGCTGCTATCGTAAGCTTGTAGATATGCTGCAGACTACGTCGTAGGAAAGTTTACAGTTCCTGAACAAGCGAGCTGCGTACTTTGGCTTCGTCCTTTATGCAACCAATCGCCGAAGAAAGAGCGGTGACGGCGGATATCACATCAGCGGTAATCAAAGGGAAATAAATGCTCCAGGCACTCTTCAGGAAAGCACGAACAAAAATATGAGACATCGGAGCTTGCTTTGCGTCAAAAGCGGTTAACAGCCCGTGCACTGCGGGGAATTTAGGCTGTTGTAGATTACTTTCACTCTTACTAAAGTATTTCTCGGGGCCTCTGTTACGATGGGCTAAGCCCAGTGCCGATCGTAAGTGGTGAGGGAAGCTCTCAGGCTAACCTCCGGACACACTTGCGAGTATTTTCACGTATGATACACAAAAAATTTAGCTCTTTGAAGAATTTTTGCGATCCATTTATTCATTTATTTATTAATTCATTTCAGTATACTTGGTTGCATTTAGTTGTTGTTATTTGAAAATATGTGGTGCCGTGCAGGTCTTCTGGGAATGATACTTCGAGTCTGAGATTGTACGCACTTAATCAATCACAAGGGATAGAGGGTTCACAATGGTGTGTGTAGAAGTCGTTTTGTTAATCAAAAGACCGATGAGCGTGGCACAATTATAAGAGTCAAGCTATGCACAAGCGCCGAAAAATGGCGACGGCGTGCATTGTGCAGTTCTAGTTTTGAGTCCCGGTAATTATCAAGACTATGCATTCGAATCTCCGGCGATGCGAGTGTAGCTGCAAAAATAATATTGGGTGCAAATTTGTTAGTTCCGCCAAAGCAGTGGTGCACGGACTGTTGATGACAAGCGTTAAGTTCGCACAGGCGCCCACAGCCAGTACATAAAAAAAGGTGGAGTATTGGGATAGCACTATCCGATGGGGCTGCAGATACGCTAAGATTGTCGTCGACGTTCCGAGAACGATCCCCTATGCTGCGTTAGAACACGAAACAAACTCAAATAACAATAAACTTTTTTGTCAAGCAGGGATTAAGGCAACGCCAGCTGTAGACGCAATCCCGATTGAAAACCCGGCAACCCAGACGACAAGACAGCAGTGAAAACGCCGTATACTACCGAGAAAGAGCAATGCATATCTGCAATGCGGAGAAGTACCCGTAGGTTATAATTGGTACAGTTTGGTGGACAGGAGCAGTCTCGCAAAAGCAAAAGATTCAAGACACGCCAGTGTACGGTGCAAACATTTACCTGACGGATACTTTATTGAAAACCACGCCATGCGCAGTTCACATATTGCCTACTATGATAAACGAACTCTTGATTTGCTCGTGTCTGCGAGCAAAAATACAGTATATTTTGAATCGCTTGCAAGGCGCTACGGGGTAAAATCATGACTGTAACGTCTCTCTCGCCATTTTTTGTCTGTTTTTATTTTATTTTTTTATTTAGAATGCTGTCAAGCCTCAAATGAGGATCATTACAGGGAGGGATGTTACACATAACACGTTCATACAAGAATAAGCAGCGAGATACAAAAAGAAATATGTACATACAATACAGTGGCCTACGGATACAACACAGCATGGGATATAGAGACTATAAGACACGTATTCAAATGTTCAGCTATCTCTCTCTTTCTCTCTCTCTCTCTCTCTCTCCACACACACACACACACACACACACACACACACACACACACACACACACACACACACACACACACACACACACACACACACACACACACACACACACACACACACACACACACACACACACACACACACACACACACACACACACACACACACACACACACACACACACACACACACACACACACACACACACAGACACAAAAAAAAAACTATGCAATATGCATATGGTACAGATTTCAGTATAAAACCTTCATTGCATTTGCACAGAATGCGGTATCAGAACTTCGAACAATTTCTGCGGGCAGCTTGTTCCTCAGCTCTATTGCCTCTGGGAAGAACGAACAATGAAAGGCATTGGTTCGGGACAATTACGGACGAATCCCTTCACTATGATTTAAGCGGGAGCTCAGTCTGCCTTGAGGTTTTAAGTACAAATCTTTATTAATTTTTAGTTCGCCATGAATTATTTGAAATAACTTTTTTAGTCTCTGCTTCATGCACCGATCTTCCAATAATTCAAGACCGCAAGACTTTAACATCGCCGAAACTGAGTCTGTCCTATATTTCGAACAAATAAAGCGCGCCGCCCGGCGTTACACCTTTTCTATTTTGGCCAACATTACCTTTTGATGGGACGCCCATCCTACTAATGCATATTCTGGGGATGGTCGAATAAGAGATCTGTAAGCCGGCAGTTTAACATCTTTTGTTGCCCTCCCAAGTTTTGCTCTTAAAATACTCAGTTTCTTCTGTGTCGCTGAGCACACTTTTTCTACGTGATTTTGCTATTTTAAATCATGCGAAATAGAAACACCAAGATATTTGAAACAAGAAACATTAACTAGATTGTATTCTTGAACAACGTAAAGGTAAGAGCGTGTTTATAAGGCTGCAGTACTTGATACGCCCTCTATTCTTGCACCTTCTTTTAATATCCAATATAGTGGTGGAACTATACTGACGGTACAAAAAACAATTTGAGTAGATTGAATACTGAAGTGCATTCCAATGAATGCTTCATTCGGTTCAGGCTTCTGCCGTTTTCCCTCGTCACGACGTTAGGCGTGTTTGGGCTGCACTAGGAGAAGCCACCAGAGGCTCACCCAAGAGACCTTCGATTGCAATGCACACTTCGCGTCTCATTTCCCCAGCGTTTGATCTGAAGATTGTGCCCCCCCGCCCCCTCCACCGAGAGGTTAATCGTCAAGAACTCGTGGGGGCTGCCTCTGAATATGGAGCCCGCCAGAAGTTTGAGAGTCGAAGGCCGTGTTCCCCGAGATTAATCAGCGCGGAATAAGCGCGGGCGGGAAGGCTGAGAAGGAGCACGTATTGGCAATCATTCGAAAAGACCCAGGCGTCAGCTAGAGTCGTTTAATGACAGTCTTAGGTGTGAACTTATCTCGCAAAGGAATAACTCTATGATGAGTTGTAGAAAAACATCAGCGATATGAATCTACTCAGAGTTTAAAAAAAGTATGTTGAATTGGGCTTCGCAGTACTCTTAAGTTTGCGGTGGACCTTTCAAGGAAGCTTTAGAGTACCGCAATACAGCTTTTATATAAAAAAGAACATAACAGCAGTTTTTTTTCGTAGCAAGATAAAGATTTAATAAAAATATTTCGTTTATATAATTTCTCACGCATTTACATCAGAAGGCATAAGACTTTCATCTCAGAAATACAGTAGATATAACTTTATTGATTTAATCGGATACACAGAGATGTATATCTGCATCACGGCACAACAAATTTTTGAACCGAGTTTTCAAGAATGTTTCTCATTTATTTACTTGGACGACTGTGTCGCCCGCTTCTTGAATGGGCTGTGCCAACCTATGGAAACCACGCGACTTGGTAACGCTTTCCTGGTTTAAGTTTTCCTATCCTAGACAACCGCAATCCTTCTTGAAAAGTTTCTTAACAGGACTTGTACAGCTGCCAGTGGAAGATAATTTCTTTGTTGTCACGAGTTGCGGGTGCGTGGCCCAACCCCACTACACGCTAAGGCCACAGGAAAGTTATGAAAGCTTTCCATTACCTGGCGTCCAGTTCCTAGCCCTCGCAATCCTCACTGCCGAGTGCGTTCTTCATCGACTCTTTTAACGCGACTGGTTGCGCTGCCTTTCCTCACACCTATTTTTCCCAATAGCCTTCCTTGCACATCGTTTCTAGTTCTGTTTTGTCGTTTTTTATCTTCTCTTTAATCTATCCATGCGATCCCGTTGGCGCCACAGCTCTGCGCAGTGCATATGGCGTGAAAGAGATAAGGCCTTGTGTACGCCTCTTTATCAAGGTGCCGTTCGGTTCACGGCGCCGAGTGTGCCACATGGGAGAAGTCGGCTCCTCATTACAAAGAGTAGTGATTTGCGCGGTGAATTCGTTTGTTTTCAGAAAAAGAGATAGTGCGGAAGGTCGGAAGAGGAAGAATGTTTTGTGGAACTAGCAGGTTTATGAAGCGGAGTTAAAAATGTCGTTAAAAGACTGCCCTTCAACAAACCCTTTTTGTGCTGTGCGCCCACCTTGGCAATGACTTTTCGCGTCTTATCTCAGCTTATCTCTTTGGCGCGTTCCGTCACCACTGCCGCTTCTACGCTTCCGCATCCACCGCCACCTACGACCGTCCAGCTCTGCATCATTTATTAAACGAGCTCGTTTTTAACCTCAGTAGAGGATGTTAGAAATAAATGATACTAGAAAGGACACAGGCTAGAATGCTACATTGGAAAGTTTTAGGCATGAAACTGTCATGCAAAAGATGGTACTGAATAATTTCATGCCGTAAAAAAACACCTACATCCGTATTTTTCTCCTGCGTAAAAAAGCTGCCGTATATAAAAAATATTTTCAATTCATTTTGGCCACATATCTCGAACGCAAAAAGTGTTGAATACCTGCCTATGTTTGCCAAAACATTTAGCGGATGAAGGAAGCCAACCAAATCAAGGAAAGCGCATGGCATATTTTTCTTTTTTAATTGGTAATTTTGATCAATCGATAATTAACATTATCAGTGTATAGCTGAAGGATATGTATTCATGAACTGGAGTTGTACTTTGAATTATAGTCTCAATTTATTTCCGAGAAAGTGCTCTGGAAAAATCGCCTATTAGAAAAATTTTAGAAAACTCTTTTTAGAGCCGAGCACAAAATTCTCTTGTTCACAGTAAAACCGCTTTGAAATTGTACCCTAAATGCGACGGCATTCTGGAACAGTAGAGGTGACGGGTTCGGGTCCAGCTGGTAGCATGCGAGTTTCTCTTGAAATTTATAATCAGTTATAATTGATCTCCACTCATTTCCTTTCCAATCAATTATTGGTTTGCCATTGACCAAAACCGCCAAACGAAAAAGACAGTAGCATCCTCTATGCTTTGTTTGGTTTCGCTAACTGCTGGCTACCTCCATAAGTATGTGATAACGAGCCCTCAATTCCTTACCCTTGTCTGCTTTTTATGGAAGGTTCTATTGGGGCACACACACGATAAAGGGCTCTGCAGATTGAGAAGTATCACGGACCTCCCCGGAGAGCATTCGGGCCGAAAGAATGAACTAGGCGACAGGTGTACCCACACAGACGCCCATTTAATACACCCTACGTGACACACACACTAGCGCACAAAACCAACTAACAAACTAACACAAACATGTCAGTGCACGTAAAAGAACCCCAGTTGGTCGAAATTTCCGGAGCCCTTCTCTACGCCGTCCCTCATAGCCTCAGTCGTTTTGGGACGTTAAACCCGCATAAAAGCAATAAAACACCGACTAAAAATACACACTACCCGGGAACACTGCTACCAGCGTCTACTATACTAGGGTTCTACTGTTAGCGGTCGGTGTTCGTGCTCACGGCTCATTCGGTGCGGCTGCGGCGTGTTATGGTTCAAGTAGCCGGCTTCGAGATGGCGTCGCCGGCGGCGTCTCTGGCTGCGTCGTACAAGCTCGCGGTCCAAGCGCCCTCGGAGGTGTTGACGGTGTTGTTGGCGTTGGGGGCACCAACCGGATGGGCGGCAAGAGCGCTGGAGAAACCCCTGGCCGTAGCAGGCGGCAGCGTCCTCAGTTAACTCCCCGGAACGGGCTCAGGAACGGCAGGAAGTCCACGTTGCGAAGTCGTAGAACGCGAGCTCACCGGAGCAGTAGCCGGCGTCGCTCTCAACCAGCCGAAGCGTTCCTGACCCGCCGGTGCCTCCGCTTCTCTGTTGTCCCCCTCCCCCCGTTCCTCGCCCTTTTTAGCCTTGGCGTTAGTCGACGTAAGCCTTGTCGTCGTCCTCTTCTTCTTCTCTCCACAAATCATCTCTTCCCACCTCACCGAATGCTTCTTCTTCATCTTCTTTAGTCCTCGGTTAATCCACGTCATCCTTATCGCCAACCTCGTCGTCTTCTTCAAGGCTCTTTCGTTCATAAATTTATTTTAGGCTCCCTATTATATGCGACAAAAGGTCGAATCGTCTATAGAAGGCTGTGAACAGGCACCGTTCACAGAGGAAGCTTATGAAGCGTGAAGTGTTATATCAAAATTTTCCTCCTCACCATCGACTTCCGCAATTCGCAGCTGTAGTTTCACTGTGGCGGTTTATGTTGGCGTCGGCGCCGTCGTTTGTGTCGGCTTTCTTTGTTGTAACCTGTCGTCTAAGGAGCAGAACAAAACGCCACCTGAAGCGTGGCTGCCATTGGAAGCTCCTGGAGTCTGGCTAGCAGCCTAACATGCCTCGTGCAACAACGCGTGCAACTACGCCACGGAAAGTTCCTGAAGTGAGGCCCAACTAAATTACTTGAATACTTGTGCTCACACATCAGATTACCGGCTATTATATTGGTATGTCAATTTTTCTGCCTGCTTACCAAGGAAAAATCGAGATCAGATTTCTTACAGTGTAGCCTATCTGTTCTTGCATGAATGAATCTCAGCGCTACAAGGATTAAGCAAAACTATCACGTGCGCCGCGGAAATGGCCCGCAAATGGTCTGGCAAATGCCCTATGTTATGTACAGCCGTGTCGTCTAGCTCTCTGGGTTTCTCTTTAGTAATTTTGAGGAATTAAGTTAGTTTGTTTACTGGCTTTTTACTGAGAAGAGTGGACTAAGAGCGATCATAACTTCTTGAGGTGGCTCTTGACTCCTTGCAAGATGGCGTTCACATAAATATGACTATCATACGCTGTTTCGCAAGTCAGCACAAGCCCAAGCCGTAAAAAGAAATGTTCGGACAATGATTTATATGAAAGCAAATATTGACACTCAAGAGAAACCAAACAAATCTGCATTAACTGCAAAACAATAAGCACAACGTGAAATATTAAACATACTGCGCATATGACATAAGCTAACATGAAAAATAACGCCTAATTTCACCATCCAATACATAAATTGTAGGCTTCAGCAAAAAATTTCATAACTATTGCTCTCAATTTATTTACGCGAAAGTACTCTTGAATCGTCACCCACTGCGTGAACTTGGCGTAAGTCTTTTTCGAGCCAAGGCAGGTAATTTATTCTTATACAGAGCACCCTGTCTGTAATTCTTCTTTACGGGATAAATCCTTCTGAAAGTGCGTCGCTTTTGTGCGGTGCAGCAGAGGCCTTTCTCTTAATTGGTTGGTTGCTTGCCAGAGGGCCTGCTTTCCCGTCAGAATGGAGATAAGCAGATTCTTTCTCGCAGCCGAAATTCCAGACTTCCTGCCCTGACAAAGACAAGCTTTTGCCGTCGGGTTCGACAACTGCGTTCCACGCATTCCACGCGCTGATTTGATTACCCCGCGAGACTCCGACTGAATGCCTACCTTCGAGGACCTGTGCACATTCCATTGAACACCTGTGGAGGCACACGTAGGTGTGTAACCCTGCCACATCTGCACCTGATGACTTAGCACCCAATAAGTATGCAACGACCTCTGTTATGCTAATTGGCTTTCGTACGGCTCATTCGCGGAAAAGAAATTCTGCTCTCTTTTATAATTTTTCGTCCATTCAACACGCGAAACTCTCTTTGCGACGTAATCGGATTTTTGGAGGCCTAGCAGCACAGTCGAAGCATAACGTTTGTGGTTCTGTGCCCTGTGAGCGCGCACTGTGAAAAGGGGCGACATCGTGTAGTGCACGTTACTCGCCCCAACTAGGATTTCGAAGGGAAAAGTCTTTTTCACGTAGTGACAGCTCTCAAGCAAAAGATTCATGTAGTACAGGATCGGGAAACTGCACAAGATCATTAGTTCATTTCTAAGACTTTTAAACTGCAATCTTCACAGAAAAAGCAAATGTAGCGGTTGTCGAGAAAAAACTGCTCGAACCCGTCATGAACTCACGCAGTGCTGCAATTATGATGCTGAGCGGGTCGCTGATACAACCCGTCGATTGCGCAACAATATACTTGAATAGCGCGACGGCCCAGTTAACTGCATCTAAGTTCAGTTCTTTTAAGCTTTACTAGTTGCCAAAAAAGCGCTTCGTTGCTCGGTATGCGCGCAATCAGACGGCACTATATTGGGCCACCATGCTGCGGAAAAGAGAAGTTGAAGAATCAGTAGCTCAAGTAACGAGAGAGCAAACAGCCGAATTTCAAGTCGTTATGTGCGGAATCATCTGTGCCCAATGCAGAGCCTGGAGGGTTACCAATGCAGCCTAGCACAAAAAAATGAAAAACAATTACGTTGATTGTCACACTTGTCTTGGCGCACTCACGGACTTCGACGGTGAGTGGTTTGCGCCTGTTATGAGGAGAAACGTTCTGCCTCCCGTATAGGCCTGTGATTTCGAACCTGTTGCGATCCGATGTGTCCGTTTGCTCATGCCTCTATCTACCCAGCACCCCTTTTTTAGTGTTTCATGGCGCCGCGCCTTTTCATCGGAGTTTAGTGCCCCGCGTGTAACGTTCTGGAGCATTACTTTAACAAATAGCAACAGGCATACCTCTTTACAACAGGCATACTCGTTTTATCAAAGGGAATGTTCTAGAGAACAACTTGCTCACTTTTTACTCCTTCTTGTTTTAAGTACAGAACTCGTGCATTGGCGCCAGCGTTCTAAAACCTAACAAGTGAGTTAGAAAGCATGTCTCTAAGGTATAGTCTATATGTTCTACCTGATTTTATAAACTTTTTGGTTACAGTCTGAAATATAACATACAAAGGTTGCGATTAATTTAAGAGTGCATTTTCTTTTGAGAAAATATTCTTTTGGGTTCACCCCATCTAAGCTGATGTGGTTCCAACAACAATGCATCCGTCTCTTTACCTCTTCTTTGAACATGGAAGCCGAATGTAGACGGCAGCATGCAACAGCGCATAAATTCGTTTCCTCTTTTAATGAATTGGAAGTAATTATGCATCAAATGTCATTTTATCGCTTTTAGGAGGCAAGTATTCAGTTGCTAAAGGAGCATATTGCAAGATGGTGACGCAGAGCATTACTTGTGCACTAGTGCCTTCGTGGAGGTATTCTAGTGCTGTGAAGGGTTGCGGATTTTCGTATGGAGGAGGTCTCCTGGCATATAGTCACTCCAGAACCTTTTTTAAAGTTCCATTCAAAATTCAGAACTAAACTTACATCCTTGCAGGCTCTACTTCTTGAACACTTTCCTAGTGTACCGCATTCCAAAATTTTTGAGAACTTCATGTGCTCTCAAATAACTTCTCGTAAAGACTGTAAGCCCTAATGGAGCATTGTGGTCTAAACAGAAAGCATCCACTTGAAACTCTAACGTTAGACGTTTTGACCAAGAACAGCAAAAATACTCAAGAGTTGAAAAAAAAATTGCACGATGTCTTTGGTGGTTACAAACTTTGAAACTTGTATTCTAAGCCTCACTTTGTCTTGTTTTCTGCGACACATGCAGTGGTAGCGGAGCGGCAGCTCGCAGTTTGTGAACAACGCAGGCACTTGTGAGCTGCGCTTTAACTATGAAATCACGTAGACTATGCATATGCTTCCTCGCAAATCATCCTATTACGCAAGATTTCACGGTTTCCACAATATTTCAGATGTTGGTAATAAGTAAACTGATTAATGCACTGCTGTTCCTGAGAGTTTCATTTTCTCGTTCAGGAGATTTGGTTAAATGGCGCTATAAGAGATAATATTGCGGACTGAAGGTCAGACTCATAGCGAGTTGCTGGAATTTCGTATGTGAAATCTGCGGTTCCCCAATTCGATGCCGGTAGATAGGAATGGGTTATGACAGTTAATTTCCAACTTATTGAAATTAAAGTGAAATATTAAGCCTTAGTTTCAAAATTGTGGGATGAAATTAAAAGCCAAACGGCCAGAACCAAGGAAAAAGGGCTTATGTAAATAAAGAGGCCATAAAAACAGGCGGTGTGAGATAAGGATTAGAACCGTGATCTCCCTACGTTGTTCTTAAGGAAAATCATTGCCGCTATTGATGTTGAAATAACGGGAAATGTACAGCGACTTGAATGGGAAAGTACGGTAAGAATGCCTAGCGGACATCGAAACCAAACAACCTGTAAAGTTGCTTTCCTTCCATTCATCACCACTTTGTTATTAGACGCTCCGAAGTCTTTTCAAGCATGCGCATACAATACAATGATTACGACTCGAATTGTTACGAAAACCGGGAACTTATCCTTGTTTAAAAAGACGACGTGGAGAAAGGAGCTATATTGGGGCCATGGTTCATACATCTTTATTAATGCGTTCAAGAACTTCACGTCAAAATTTTGCTTCTGCGCATAGGAATCACATGCCAACAATATTTCGCTCTGTGTAAGTAAGCGAATCTAGCCAAAGCCCTATTAAAATGAGTGCTCGGGTGTTTTCTGAGAGGTTCGGTCAGTTCGTGAGGATGGATGGAATGGTCGGCAGAACCTCCTTTGAAGTGGGGCGGATAAAATCGTCGCTGGCGAATGTAGGCCCTGCGATTGAAATCCTGAACGATGAAGTAAAAAAAAGGCTTTCTTCATGAAGTCACAGCCAAAGTCAAAGCATTCTTTATATTGAAAGTACAGGGCATTACATAAAAATAGTTGAACCGATAGCCGTGCGGCCAGTGAAACCGCCCAGTACAAAAACAAAATAAAATAAACCCGACAGCGGTAATTTGCAAAAAATTAAGATAAAAAAGCAACACATACATTTCTAAAGAATGGCTCGCAAAAAAAAATTGCTCACTTGAAGTAACACTTAAAGATAAAAAGCACAGAGCGATAAGGAACAAGCGAGAAAAGTTCATAAAGGTCAACAAACCGTTAAAGAAATGGAGGTCCGCGCCCTTCCTGGTTATTAATAAAGAAAAGCTTGCAGCACACCTTAAAATTCCTGTCAATCTTCGCATTAACAGGTACTGTGTTCCGGACTTTTACGCCGGAAAATTGAACGAAACGTTCCCCGTATAGACTGGGACAGGCAGGCAAATTTAAATTTCGATTTAATGCATGTCTTGTGTTACCATACGTTAATAAGAAAACACTCAGTGGTAGAGGAGTATTAGGATTATTAATATTATTTGCCAATATATATATATATATACATTGCAATTAAGCATATATTCAAATGGTAATATGCAATGCTCCTTGTTTAGAGTATAGACAACTGCAGCTATTGTTGGAAGACGCATGGTCAATTACCAGCAATGCTCTCTTCTGCGAACTAAATAGAACTAAATAGGTTTTTATGCTTGGCCTTTCAAGTCGCAGCAGTAGCTAATGTAACAGTGAAACAGCGAAAAGTACAAGGAACGAAGTAATTGTACGAAAATAGTGCATTGCCTTAATAAGTGCGTAGCAGCTGAAAGCTATCTTTTTGCCTACCTTTTCGATGTTCAAAGATGACGCCGAGGTATTTGTAAGAAGAGGCGTGCTGAATCCTACGATTGTTTAATGATATGTAAATCGTACCATTGTCAATGTTTCTTCTCCTAGAGTGGAATGCTACATATTTAGTCTTATCTAGGTTTATTGTTAATTTTTTGCAGAAAACTATGAGGAAATATTAGACAGTTCTGATGTTATCTTGCTTTGCAGGATCGACGGTGATGCAGCTGAGAACAAAAGAGCAGTGTCATCCGCGTAGATTAGAACCTTTGAAAATCAAACGGCTTGAGGGCGGTCAATCACAAACATAGAAAACAAAACCGTACCAAATACAGACCCTTGTGGAGTCTCGTAAGAAATTATCTTTTCACGTCCCTACACCTGTAAAGTATTCATGAAACTTCTGCAAACTGAGCCGTTATTGGCAATGATTCTGTTTAAGCGTTCCTTATCTGTTTTCGCTTTGGCGACAGAAAGTAGAAATGACTCCTTGACATTTTCTTTCAGTGCCTGACGGAAGTGTACACTCCCACTGTGTGCGTCCAGCTTGTCCGCGCGCTGCTTTCAATATTCATCGGGGTCACACCAGAATTCTTTTCCGCTCAAGCATCCCTCACGAATGTCACGCCCCAAGCCACATCAGAGCTATTCACAATGCTCTGCGCATTCGGAAAAAGCCAGAAAGCACCAATAACGCTAACAGCCTATCCTCGAGCAGAAACAGACTCACAGTTTGGCCTCCCAAATTCGCTGGCATGTATAGTTTCTCGGCATTCTCCGCGATTTTCTTTTACACAATGATACTCGCACTGCAAAATTCAGAACGGAATATTATGTGTGAGAAGCAAAAACAGATGAAAGAAGGCAGTTTTCTAGTGCAAAACCTAAAAAAACCCTAAAATGTGGCTTGTTTTTCTCGACAAAGTGCTTTGCCGAAAGCTGACGCTGAAAGCGAAAGCTGAAGTGTATACGTCCTAGCGCAACGACCACCTTAAGAAAATTCTCGTGTAACAAGGTGACCGAACAAAAGAATTCGACCTTATCTCTCTTCAAACGAAGTGAATTTTGATGCGGGCTTCTACATTATTTTGGAAACGCAATATTTCCCGCGCAGCTAACACCTGAAGGGAAATATGAGGACCGAAGCAAAGGCAATCTGTTTTATTCAACCGGAAATTTGTAGGTAAATATTATGCATTCAAAATGTTTGATAAGAGAACCTTGGCCATTGTGATATGGCTCGGTATATCACGATGGTTTTCTATATGATGCCTTGCACGCTCTATTTCTCTCTCATTGTAATTGAATATAATTTTATGTCAT